>JZSA01003092.1:0-13437 GCA_000956155.1 Cotesia vestalis
ATACGATTGAAACATAAGTGCAGCCATGGAATGTTCTCCGCGCATTTCGATTTCATGCAAAAGTATAAACCTTTGACAAGAAGGATTAACACTTTTTTCTCTGTCGGCCTCTATTCGACAAACTGAAGTATTTCTGTTGTACTTGTACAACAAATGGAATCTTAAAACGCATTTTATGCATAAATAAATAAAAATTTTCTAAAAAAGCGCTTCGCTCTTCGATAGATAATTAAATTATCTGTCAAAAGAGCAAAGCGTTTTTTTCGAAGTTTTATATTATTCATGAGCAAAAACACGTTTGAATATTAACTATAAAACGCTCTTATTAAAATAATGGAACGAAAAGAAAAAGAATTTTAAATATTGTGATAAAAGTTTTTCAAAATAAGAACATAACAAAATATACTTAAAAAAATGTGTAGTAATAACATTTAAATAATATACATATTAAATTATTAAGTAAAAGTGATTATTTGAGTTCTTAAGATGTTTAATTTAACTGATCCTAACTAGTAGTTCAATTTCTCTTGTCCTAAGAATTAAGCTGGTTAAAACTTAACGCGAGAAAAAATTATTTTATATTTTGTCTATTTTATAAAAAAGTTAAACTAAATTATAATCAATTATTTAGATCGAAATTAGAATTTTTGCCGATTGCATTAAGGAGAGGCGATGTCAGGGATGACTATGAAAATTCTTTTCTAGTTCATGGCATAAAAATTTGGAACTCATTGTTTTAACTTCTTTATGGAATCAATGTAATTACGATTAATCTTATAATTTAACAAGTTATTAATAAATGTCGGTCGTTAAAATTGTATTGCGAACACTGTATCAAATGTATACTTGTAAAAAATTAACTTTATGTATTGTTGATGGTCCTGAAGGAGCTTAGAAATTGAAGTAAATTTAGCGCATCAGAAGTAGCCGCAGGGATAAAAAGTCCTTCCGTAGTTTTATTTCCATTCTTCAAAGAAGTATTTGCATCTTGAAGGGTAACTATGAATGCCCTTTTAAAATTTTTATTGTCAGTATCATGAGTAATGTGAAGTTTTCCATCGATAAAATATTGGGATGCAAAAGTTCCTACTTCTGTGAACTCAGCTTTTATTTCACTACGCAAATCGTAAACTGCCGTCTTTCCATGAGGAAATATTGCTAAAAAATTTAATAAAAAAAAAAGTACGTTATTTTTCTGTTTCACCTTTATTTTTTTTTAAAGTTAGAAACAAAAAAAAATTGTAATTAATCTGCACAAAAATTAAAATCAGTTTTACAAAAAAAAAGATAAAAATAATTAACGTGACAAGTAATAAACTTTTAACAAAAAATCGTAATCACTTATTTTGTGAAATTATTTCTTTTTTACGAGTAGAAAAAATTTAATTGATTAGAAGTGAATGTTGTAGAGTTATTAATTACTTACAATTGAGATTCGTATTTAATTAAAGCAACATTAATTGTTCAGCAATTATAACTACATTTATAAAAATAAGTATTTTATCTTCGAAGGAATGGTGATAAGAGATAATTGTTTGGTAGCAATTTATTGTTATCAGTTTTGAATTTATATTTTATAAAAATAAAGTAATAACAATTAAGATTTAATTTCGTTATTTAACAGTGTATTTCACTAACGGATTTTTTGTTACGCAAAAGTTTCGTAATCTTAGAAAATTTTATGCTTAACCATACAGTCAACCAAAAAACAGAATATAATTTTCTTTCCACAGTAAATTTATAGAAATTGTTGGCAAAAGTTAAAATCATCAACTTTTTCTGAATTTGATCCGATAAAATAATAGTAAATTTTATCAGTACTAAAAAATCGAACGCGCTTTTATCAAAATATTTATTTATCAACAATTTAATTAATCAAATTTTTTACAAATTTAACTCATTAATATTTATCCGTTGCTACGGTAACCGTTGCTAAAGTGGTCACCATAGCAACGAAAGGCGACAACAATGAAAACGTCACATCAACTTTTTAATAAAGAATATTTTAAATGTTTTATTCACTTGGATACTTACTATTAACTATACTCCCTCTAGCAAAAGCCAGAAATGTTAGAAATACTGGAATAAAAAAAAAAAAATTCATTAGATATTTAAACGAAAAATTAGATTTTATTCTAAATATAATAGTAATTTTAGGGGGTTCAAATATGATTTTACAAAAAATATCTAAATAGTATATCTCTTTATTTTTGGAATTTGAATTTTTATGTTTTCTAAACTGCATGTGATTGGAAATCAGCTTGGAAATTAGATTGGAAATTAGCTTCAATAACTTAATTATTTAATTCAATTGTAAAATTCGAATCAATTATTTAAACTCCATTTTTATAATCTATATAGAATGTGATATAACACTATGATAGATAAAGAACAACAGAAAGAAAGTTGAAGTAATTATGATTTGATAAGCTTACCGGTCAGGAAGATTCTATAACCAGCCATCGTAAGAAAATAATGTTTTAGCGACCACCAAATTCGGTTTATATAGTCACTCCTAAAAAGCAATTTTGTTAACCAACTTTGTGGGGAATTTTACAGAATAATGATAACAATTTATTTGAAACTAAAAATAACAATTTCAAACTATCGCATGTACGATCGATTTCACATTAATTCCGGTTTTTTTTTTGTTACATTCGATTAGGTAACTAATTATTTCTCAAAAAAAGAAATATTTTAACTACTCTGATTAATTCAAATTTTGACAATATTCTTACACACAATGAGTGAAATAATTTCTTTTACAAAAATGGGCATTTTTGTGATAAGAAATTAAATTGTTGCAAATTTACAATAATTTCATTTTTTAACTGAAGGAATCAAAAATTTTCTCATAGTAACTTTTTTGATGAAAAAAAAGTTTATAGATTTAAGAAAAAAACAAATTTTGATGAAAACTCTCCAGTGTCTATCTAATATTGTTTTTTTACGAATCTAGAAAACTTTTTTTGGTAATTATTTACAAGTGGGAGCAAACACATCTGGGCCATAATTAAGTGAAAAATTATATTATTCATGAGCAAAAACACGTTTGAATATTAACTATAAAACGCTCTTATTAAAATAATGGAACGAAAAGAAAAAGAATTTTAAATATTGTGATAAAAGTTTTTCAAAATAAGAACATAACAAAATATACTTAAAAAAATGTGTAGTAATAACATTTAAATAATATACATATTAAATTATTAAGTAAAAGTGATTATTTGAGTTCTTAAGATGTTTAATTTAACTGATCCTAACTAGTAGTTCAATTTCTCTTGTCCTAAGAATTAAGCTGGTTAAAACTTAACGCGAGAAAAAATTATTTTATATTTTGTCTATTTTATAAAAAAGTTAAACTAAATTATAATCAATTATTTAGATCGAAATTAGAATTTTTGCCGATTGCATTAAGGAGAGGCGATGTCAGGGATGACTATGAAAATTCTTTTCTAGTTCATGGCATAAAAATTTGGAACTCATTGTTTTAACTTCTTTATGGAATCAATGTAATTACGATTAATCTTATAATTTAACAAGTTATTAATAAATGTCGGTCGTTAAAATTGTATTGCGAACACTGTATCAAATGTATACTTGTAAAAAATTAACTTTATGTATTGTTGATGGTCCTGAAGGAGCTTAGAACTCCAGAATCAAATAAAATATATTATCTATCTATTGTATCATCAATCGAATATAAGTATAATATTGGAATGGTAAATATATGAAATGATGAAGCGGATATTAACTGCTCAAATAAAATAAAATTTTATTGAAATATCATCAAATACATTGTACATATTAATGAAAAAAAGAGAAAGAATAAATCAAAATTTCAGTTAATTTTTTAAGCCTTACAATCCGCCAAAATTCAACTGTTTAGTTGTATTCTCATTTTATAAAAAACGGGATGAAGTAACTTTGTCAATTGGTTTAATTTTAACAAAGTTTCCACAATTTTTCAATTCAGGTGAAATTGGGAACAAGTCCAATTCGTAATTATCATTTTGCCATGATTTCGACCATTGTTCACTTGAAATTACTCCAGCCTCATTATCACAATCAAATGAAGTTGTTTGCCATTCAAATTGATTATTGCGATTTAGTACGATAGTAGTATTTTTGGGAGTATTCGCATCTCTAGTGACAATCAAGTACTTTGAATGTGGACTCGAACTATCATCATCAATAGCAACACTTTTTTTGTTAATAATTATTACGTCAGCTCCAATAAATTTAATATCCCATTGTTTCGGGTAATCCACGTTAATGAATTCAAGAACAGGATTAAGATTAACGTTACTCTCTAGTGAAGTGTGAAAGATGACCATGGATGTTTGTCCGGCAAAATGCCAAACGTCTATCAACGGATTATACAATAAAATACCATATTCGCGAATTAACCACATTTTAGCTTCAATTTCTGTTTTTATCGAGTGAGCTTCCTCTGATTCGTTTCTCGATACCTTGACTGCATATACAGCTGGGCTAAGACCAGAGAATGTAAATGGTATTCCCAGATCGTTAATGAAATTCTGTTCGTACAAACTGTGATAAAACACATCATATAATCTAGTAACTTGGTTAGAAGTATTCAAAGTTCCATTATTTGATGGAGTGTCAAAAGCCCTCAATCCAGTGTCAATATCATTTTTGAAGTTTTTCCATGATTCAGCGTTGTAATAGCCTGATATCACAGGTCGTGATTTATAAAATATTACCAAATCCATATGAGAATTCGGCATTGCTGCCATGGCAGCTGGGAATTTCCTTATCAGTTCGATAATAAATGATTGAGTAAAAGAGCCCTTGATTTCTTCGATGTTAATGTTTAGGAATCTTAGTAAGTTATCCATGCCTTCAATGTTCAAGTAAATCTGAAACAAATAAATTATTATCTCAGTTATTACTTGCATAATTAGCCCTTATGAAAGTAATGTAATGCGAAGATGCTTTTAGTTTCGGTCTCAACACACTTTAAACTTAAAAAAAAGCGCCATTCGGCCAAACCCGACATGGATAGGTAGATCTATTTAAAGTATACTTAATAAATATTGGATAATTAATATTTTAAAAATTTTCAAAGCTACTAAAAAAATTTTAAAAAAAGTTCAAAACTCAACGAATTATACACAGTAAAAAATTTTGCGTCAAAAAATTTTATATTAAACATTTTTGTGTTAAACATTTAACACTTTTTCGTGTTAATTTAATACAATAAATGTTAAATTTACACGTTAAAGTTTTAAATATTTAACATAAAAATTTTTAACACAAAATTTTTTGAGGTAATGACGCAAAATTTTTTACTGTGTAGCTTAAATTAAAGATATTTTTATAAATTTTTAGTTTTATAAACCTTTTCATCTGAAGTATTCAACACTATCAAAAGTGAACAACTAATAGCTTAAATTGAAGATAATTAAGTAAACTTGAGATCAAATAAATAAATTTAAACTATCTTTGACGTTAAAACTATTATTTTGATAAAATTGACAAAACTAAAAATTTTTCGAAAATAAAAATTTTCAAACATCCACAACTCCGAAACTAATTAGCCGGTTTTGCTCATCTTCGAACTTGATAACTTGACAAAATAAAACATGTTATAATAAAAATTTCTTTAAATTTCGACATGAAGCCCCGGCTACAATAGCTAGATTTATAAATAAATCTAATAAAAAATTGTAACTTACGCTCCAGTTGTTGACGATTTTATGTCCTTCGAAGAAAGTTTGATCAGCGTAAAATTGTTCAATGATGTTCGTCTGTTCATTGTAAATTAGGGAAAATCTAAACTTGAATCCATTTCCGTTGTCATCTACTGAATCGTGAGATTGAGAAACTGACAATTTGTCGGATATTTTTTCAGGACTTCCAATGAAACGCCAAATTTTTACAGCGATTTCTTTGAGTCGAGCCTCGGATGGATCAGATGAGGCAGCTAAATCTCGAATTACTGAGCAATGGTAATTGTAAAAGTGTTTACTATTCTCGTAAGTCATAAACCAGTGAATACGAAGGACATCTGCCTCCGACTGAGCATTATAAATAAGATATTCATACGCAGAAATGCGAAGCGTCAAAGGTAGAGTGTAGTCAGCCATAATAGGCCAGAATAAATCAGAACCAAAAGAATAGTCTGATTTCAGCGATGTTTGGATTGCCTTCGATGCTAAAAGCCGGATTTTATTTGGATTTGGATCTATTTTAACAACACCCTTAACAATTGGTTCTAAATAATTGCAATCGGCACCATCTAGTATATTGCCCAAAGCAAAGATGTAAACTTGTTGAAATTCATATTTGTTCTCATCTGAAAAAAATCATGTAATTATTTTTACAATTAAATTTTCAGATATCTCGATGTAAATTTATTCAATTGATTGTTAACTTACTTATAAGATGGTCGTAAAACACTTTCTGATATTTTTTAAGTGACTCGTCATTCTTGTTCTCAAAAGTTTTGGAAATTAAAGTTGAGAAGGAAAGAATGGCTGATTTACGGACTTTTGAATCGAGCGATTCATTGTCGAACAGAGTTTCGAATTCAGTCAAAATCTTCTCAGTGGGTTTATGAATATAGAACGGAAGTTCTATCAGCAACTCAATCGCTTTAAAGTCACCGACTGATTTATTTTTTACAAGATCCCTAATGAAGAAGCTCGATGCTGCGGTTCCTATGTAAGGCAAAATTCCTTCCAATAGGGCCCTAAAATTCAAGCATTATTATAAGTCAACTATAATTATATAATCACAATTATTCTATTTTATTTATAAGATTATATCTTATAAATTATTACCCAGCAGTATGTTCAGTTTGAGTAGAACCGTTTTTAAAACTATTGAAGATTTCTTCGAGCGAAAAAATGTCAGCCTGATACAAAAGCCTAAGGATTTTGTTTATAGTTTTTCCTTGTTCCCAGTTGAGTTCTTTAGCTTCATTTTGATTTTCGTCAATGTAATTTGCAGCATTTATCAGCAATTGTTTGATTTTATTTTTAAGATTTTCTTGGATGACAACATGACGTCCGCTAGTTAAATCCGAAGCTGTATTCTCCCCATAATTAGACTTTGATGATTCGTAGGTCCAGTCGTGAAACAATAGTGAATTGTTGAAATCACTTAGCGGCAATGAAATCTCATTTGATGATACAATTTCTTTGAAATTGTATGTTACACTAAAAATTTCAAAATAATCAATCACACTTGTTATATCATAAGATTCTTATTTAATTTTATTTTTTTTTTGATTATTTATTAGTTCAAGTCTTACTTGATGTGGATGTAGAAAGTATCATTCTCGTTGCGGAACGGGCAGAAGTGGAATTGTCCAATAGATTTAATTTCTTGGAGCGAGAACTTATGATTTTCTTTCTTAAGGTCATATGATACTTGGCTACCGGAGTTATAAGTCGACTGAAATACATATACAGAAAAAAAAAATTACTTGAATCAAGTTAATAATTTTGTTGAACATCTTCTTGATTTGAGTAGAAAAATTCTTAAACTAAGAAAGGGCGTACAAAAAATTTTTTTTCGGAAATCAACGTATTTTTGTATGAAACGTGAAGAAATGTGAAAAAAAAATTTTCTCCAAACTAAAAATTTTTTTTGGACTTAAAAAAAAAAAAATAGGATTTTTATTGTACGCCCTTATGGTATCGGTAACGCGATGTAGTGAGTTGAATTTTATAATTACCTCATCTGGATTAGAAACCAGGGTATTGTATTTACTGCACTGAGATGGTGAGTAAAATTTCTTAACAAATACATCCTGAGTTTCATTGATCTCTAGGTTGTTAGCATCAATAATGTAACTAATCGGACACTCTCCATAAATAGTTTTCTAATGAAGTAAATAAATGAAACTTTATATTAAATAATTGAATCTAATAATGTGTACCTCTGAAGCGCTGTAGACTTGAATCTTCTCTGGTGATTCAAAGGAAGCGTTATTAAAACTCAATTGAAGAATTGAAGCCCACGCATTTTTAATATTTTTGGACCACCCCGATTCTTCTTCAGAAAATTCGACGGATTCTAACTGTAAAAAATTTATTAAAGATTAAAAATATCTGTTTTTGTTGAAGTTTTTTATTTAGAAAATTCGTATGGCAGAAATTTATTTTTCACAAATAAATGTATTATTGAAAAAAAAGTTTTTACCTCTCCTGATTTATCATAATGGAAAAGAATTGGTTTTTCCAGATCTTTCGCGGCTTCAGGAATAGGCTCGTAAGACGCAGCATTTTCAAAGTCAGCAGATCTTCCATTTTTGAGACCAATCCTGACATTTTGAAGTCCTACCAAAAGCGCATTATCATTGTAACGAGCAATGTAGAAGAATCCTTTAATTATATACTCAGAATCAAATTTAGCAGGCTCCAACGTTCCAGCCTTTAAGTCAGCTTTGTAATAGTAGTAGGTATGTTTTCCGTAAGGAAATAATGCTGAATCATAAATATTATTAATTAGAATGATGAAATTTTTTAGAAAAGTTATTGCTTAATATTTTACTTACATGGGAAACTTATTCCGTCACTATGATGTGCGCTCGCAATTGCGAGACACCCAAGTAGAGCTAAGTAAAAAAAAACTTTTTTTAATTTTTTAATTTGACATTTACAGAATCAAAAATAAATTTAAAATTTTTAATTAAGTAGTAAAGAAAAATCATTGGAATTAAAATTAAATAAATGAATAGAAATTATAATGGATGCATTCTCTTACCCGCAGCAATGAAGTTTTTACCAAAAGCCATCGTGGCGGATTGGTATTCAGGTCTTCATTTCGCTGATTTATATACGAATTTAATCCAAATGTTGTTGAAATTTTTTTCTAGAAGGGGGATTTAAAAATAAATTATAACACAAAATGAAAAAATCGTAAAGAAATGTACATTAATATCAGTGACCAATGCGTTAATAGTTTTATCTAGATTATTACTTTTTTTTTTTATTATTTATTGTCAAATGTATACCTGCTTTCTACTCGAAAAAATCTTAAAAAAGATTCAATAAACAATAATAAAAAATTCAGTATATTGCATCAGATAAATTTTTCCATTAAACTGTGAACTATTTATTGAATAATAAAAAATTTGAAAAACAGTTAATTTTACAGGACATTCTTGAAATTCAATGTTGTTTTCGAGTTTAAAAATCTTGAAGCTCAGATGTTTGAGCATTATTTCAGAACAATTTTTTAAAATTTTTACCCTGCAATATCTTTTAAATATATCGGAGAATTTTCATTTTCTTGAAAACCAAAATTTGAATGTTATCTAAAAAAAAGCGTTTAAAATATTCTTTGATTTTTATTTTTGACTTCCAATCAAAAATAGTCGAAATGACTTCCTAGGACCTCAAAAAATGAAAATCTAATAAAAACTCAACTTTTAAAAATCGGACTAAAGTCAACAGCTTTCTACTTTTGAAAATTATTAATTTAAATAGTATAAATCGAAGCTTTGTATCAACTACATCTTTCTATGCGGTATCCTGATAATCTCATTATTTAATCGGTGAACAATTACTTCACGGAAGTGCGTTCATGGAAAAAAAGTATCCCGAAGAAACTAAAGAATACATAAAATTTATTGATCTCAAAAATTGATCAAATAACTCTACTAATAAGCTCAAAAATAATAGATAGATTTTTTCGAGCTAGACTGCAGACTTTTTAAAAAAAAAAAAGAATTTAAAATTGAAAAAGAAGTCGCCAAAGCAATTGTATATCTATACCATTTTATACAATATAAAATATACAGTTTTCATATTATCAATTTGAATTAATTTTAATTCTGTTTTTTTAACCATATTTTTCTTATATTAAATTATATTCTATCATTTTAGAGGCTCAAAAAAAATACTTTTAATTGTTTTGTTTGTTCTTTATTCTATTTTTGCAATAGCTTTTTTTTTAATTGTCGCAATAATAAAATAACAGAAAGAGTAAATTTTACGATCATATTTTATTGCGGGTTTATCAAGATTCAGTCTCAGTATCTATTTTTGGTATTTCTTTTAAAAAGAATTCCCCATATTGAAGCAATTTTGTATTTAATGCTTTAATATTAAATGTGTAACAAAGACTGAAACATAAATAAAATAAAATAAAATAAATACTAGAGAAATTTAAAAATAAAACATTTTGATAAATATTCCACAAATGTTTTTGACCAATTACATACAGTAGTGTAATAAATCAATACTAATTGAAGCTATAAAAAATTTTTCCAAAATTGATTTTTTATCATATTTTTAGAATAGTGTGATATGTCAGTTATTATTGCTCAATATTTTTAATAGTCTTTTTATCATTAGAAATTTTTGTGAACAATCAAACAAATACATCGTTATTTACTCTGCTAATTTTTTTATTAATAATAAAGAATGTTATAATATATTTTACGTTTGATAATTTATTGCTTATTTATATAATAAATATATTACTATGAAAACAAAAAAATACTATTTTTCTACTTAATTGCATCAGAAAAACAAATACTATAAAATAAAAATAAGTTGATATACAAATTTTTTTACATAATTATAATAATAGTAATTCTAATTCTTTTTCAAAGACATCGAGTGAATCTCAATAAATATAAAGTATAATAAGAAATCAAATCTAAGACGTAATTGATTCTTGAGTTAAACGATACGTTTTTGGTATTTTATTTTTGTATGTACCATCCATATTACCACACAATCCATTAATTTTCCCTTGCAATGTTTGATCAATCATAAGAGACACACTTCCTTCAGTGTAACCAATTACAGTTATTTCATTTTCCATTGTTGCTATTACATGCTCTCCAAGTTTTGTTATTCTAAAAATAAATAATAAATTTTTTACTTAATTTCTCCAATTATTATTAAAGTAGTGAATTTAATTAAAAAATTATATAATTACTTGAGTGTCCAAAAGTATTGTGCGTTTTTCGGTACATAGGTTCCATTGAGAGTAGAATCAATAATTTCATCATTTATTTTTACTTGAATTGTACTATTGTCACTTGGTATCATCTCGAAGACATCATCGCCTCGATAAATTCTCAGAGCTAATTTATCATCAACATTTTTTACGAAAATAGCAAACCTTTCATATATACAATCTCCAGAAACTAATATCCACTCTGAAGGAATTAAAAAAAAAAATTAATAATAAATATAAAACTAAAAAAGAAAAAAAAATTCATTTGAAATATTAACTTTTTTGGCCAAGAGAGTATAAAGCCAAAAATTTCATATCAAAGCGAGTATTATCCAATGGAAATCCCCATAGATTTTTTTTGTAATTAGAACCAAAACCGTTTAATCGTGGCGGATTGTTCTCAACATTCAAATCAACCTCAATTAAATCATAACTACGGTATGGTGTTATTACTGATACATTTACAGTTTTTAAATTCATCGGAAATCCAATAATTATTTTTGCTGTATCTTGTTCTGTTAAATTCTCATTTGTATACTTTATGTGTGGCAATACTTCTGACTTAATAATATCCTCCAGTTGAAAGACTTTCGATGCAATATTTCTTGGCACCTAAAAGGAAATTAATATCAATAACTTCATATTTATTATTTACACGGAAAAAAAATTCTTCCACCAAGAAAATTTTAAGGAAGACAGCTATTTTAGAGAAAGAAGTAATTTTCTTGTCACTTGTCACTCAAAAAATGTCTATAAGATATAATTAATAAGGTCTGGAACGAAGAATTTTTTTTTTTTTTTCAATTACAACTATTTAAAAAAAAAATGCCGTGAAATTTTAGCCAAATTTTTAATTTTTTGTAAAAACCTCTGCCAAAAATCCAATCTTAATTTTTTTTTCTTCCGTTCAAAACGGAGCCAAAAAAATTTACCCTTCATTCAAGATTTTTTTTTTCAGAGTATCATAATTATAACTTACATTTTTATGCGCAATATTGCAAGTGTATTTTCTCAAAGTAGTATGACGTATCGTTTCATCAAGACAATTGACAGTTTTTGGTAAAAGAATACTAGAGCTTTTGTATAACGAATTATTAATATCCTTACTGCAGGCACTGTTAATACTGTCCTTAATAAATAATTTTTTTTGTTCATTTGTAAGTTCTCCTTTAATTGTAATTGTAACCAAAGTTTCATTACGATGACACTGATCATCATCAGCATGATCCATAGAAATAATGAGTTTTCCATTAGTTTCTTCCTTAGTAAGTCCAACCTTCAGCGGATCGCCCACAATAGGTGAATAAATTTTTTGACCATCAATGCAAATTTTAAGGTTTTCATTTTCCGAAGTAACTCGCCTTATTTGTGCTTTCAAGCTATTCTTCAAGTGTCCTTTTGGTATATCGACGCCTAAATTTAAATACCAAGACTCGACGGAGGTGTTTGTAGAAGCCGAAACCGCGTCTAAAGTAGCTAGCACGTTTAATTTGTGTTCCTCCAAAAAACTAGGTGTTTTGTCAATCATATCCAAGTTTTCATAACTTACTTTACAAGACATATCAAGGTGAGATGTCGGATAAGTGTTACTAGGGCTAATTTTAATAATTTTTCCACAGCTTCCCATTGATGGTGATATTAAAATATTTTTCAATTGCTGACGAATACCAAGTACTGAATGCAACAATATACTGTCCCATGAATTTTTCCGCTCTTTAAACAATGCTCTCACCCATTCTTTGTTAATTAAAACAGGTGTGATTTCATTTTCACAATCAAATATACCTGCTGTAATTTGCAGTCCCAAAGCTCGCAAATCAAGCGTTTGCTCAAATTTACTTTTTAATTCTTCCCCTTTTGAAACTACCACTTGGTGAGTACAATTAGGGCAAGCTGTCTCCAGTATATTGTCTTCATTGTCTGTAACAACTGTAATATCTTTTGTGTGTGTCATTATTCCCAAAATTGACAATTCTTCAGCATCCAATATAGGATACTGCAGCTTTAAAATTTTAGGCTCAAAATCTAACCCAAAGATAAGTTGTACTGGAAGATTAGCATTGAGTACTGAAGATCGACGAATAGAATGCCAAATATTCACCAAAGGATTGTAAATTGACATTGCGTAATCTTGATGATGCCAAAGTTTAGCATCTATTCCTACTTTCAATGATCCTTGCGGCGTTGATCCGTGAATTAATTTTATAGAATAAAGTGTCGGAGTTTTGGTTTCTAAAATAACAGGTAAACCCATTTCACTGATTACTGTTTGTTCGTAAATATTCTGGTACTTTATACCAGACACATTGTTATTCCAAATCTTCAACAGAGAGGGATATGTTAGACCAACGAAATCTCCTATTGAATCTTCGTTTATGTGGAATGCAGATATAGCACGCCCGTAAATAATTAATACCGCGTCGACATGCATTTTCTTCACTGGCGCTATACTTTCCGCAGCCTTCTTAAGAATATTGAGAATATTTTTGT
>JZSA01003094.1:0-34022 GCA_000956155.1 Cotesia vestalis
AAAAAATTTTTTTTTTTTTTTTTTTTTTTTTTTTTTTCCAGGCAGTTGTGATTTTGTGAAAACTTTTTTTTTCAACTTTTCCGTAGTTCCAACCATTGGTCCACTGAAATTACTCTTATGCTTTGTTCAAAGTAATTTTCGAAATTACTGTAGATTAATAATCTTTTTATTTTTTTTCCGATTGCTAGGAGGGTTGAAATCGTGAGTATAGTCACGTGCCAATTTTTTGAATTTTTAACTTTTTTTATTTTTTGTTGTATTCTTATAATGTCAATTAATAATATAAAAAAATGAATACTAAAAATATTGATTGCTTTTTTTAACAGCACTTAAAAAATTACCTGAAATTTCATGCTTCTAGACAAGAATACCCCCTTAAAGTAGTTTTTTAAAAATTAATATTTATTTATGCTTTTAGGATGACATTTCCCAGTTCACCACTATCATTACCGCTCACTACCACCAATGTGGGCCAAGGTGTCGAAGATATGAGACAGAGGATGTCGAAAATGTTTAGTCCAAAGCCGACGTCCCCGGGTATTACTAACATATTCCGTAAGAAATGAAGATAATCGTGTACATAAATTATATGAGGTGCCTTTTTTAAATGTTATACAAAAAGAGCAAGAAATTTAAATTTTTAGTAATCGTGATTGAGTTTTGAGGAGAGTAAGATGTTTGATAACTGTTTTCTCATTTTTTAAATATTTTATTATTAATTAAAAAAATTAATAAAAATTTTTAATTTAATAAAAAAAAAAATTAATTGAAAACAGTTTTTTTGAAAATTGTTTTTTTTAGTGATTAATGTGTTTAGTATTAATTAAAAATAAAATTATTAATTTATTGCTCTAAAAAAATGCTGTAAAATGAAAAAATTCTTGATTTAAATTTTAATATAATAATTTAATCATTAACAGAGTGATATTTAGTATTTTCAATAAATATTAAAGTGCAGGTACTAAACATACTTACTCTGCTCAAAATCGTTTGAATCGCACAATTATTTTTGGACTGTTTAATAATTCGGCTCATGAACAAAATTATTTTATTTCTATATATACGGTTTCATAAATATATGTATATATCAGAATATTTATTTATGTATATATAAATTTTTATACTTATTACAATATTAAAAGACGGTTATTATAAATTTTTAACGATCTCTCTAAAAGTAGATTTAATTCTGCATTCATTTTATTTGAGATTTATTAAATTAAATTTTATTATAAATGATCAATGTTACCATTACTGGAATCTCATAACTTTAATTTTACTCTAATTTTTTTATACGTATTTTTTTTTTTTTTATTTCTACAAATATTTTGCGTACAATTGATAATCAAAATAGGAATTTTATTTTGGCTGAAATGAAATAAAAAACAATTAATTTTATTAGTGCCAAAAATTTTTGAAATATTTATTTAAATTTGCTAATTATTTTTTTTACACAATAAATTTATAAAAATAGTAATTGTTAATAAATGAAACAAATAGAAAATTAAATTCTTTAAATCCAAATTTTATTCAAAGATTTTTGAAATTTTATTAAATCCTAATAAGGCGATCAATTAAATAATTATCATTAAAGGTTGTGAAAAATATCTTAATCTTGATCTTAAAGAATAAATGAGAAATATTTATTGTTAAAATAATTTATAAAGTAACAGATAAATAAAAAAAACCTTAAAAAATGTAAGAATAATATATTTATTTAATTTCTATATATACATTTACATAACTATGTGTATTCAAGTATACAAATAAATTTAAGTTACGCTTAGAGAACGTTAGATGATACGACGGCTCGCGATGTGCTAAATTTTCTATTAACATATCAAATTCATTTGCTTAACGATCTCTGAATAAAGGTTTAATGATAATAAATAAATAACAATATTAAATGAATTATTGAGCAATATATGAACTTTAAATAACATTAAATATATATATATCTCTCTATAATGCTAAAATCTGAATTAAAAAAAGATTTATAATATTGAATAATATTGCTATTTAATCTGTCGATGTTATCAAGCGTTTAGAATGTGATCACTAACCCTGAGTAATCTACTTAAATAAATCTAATATTTGCATGATCGAGTATCCTAGTCTAGTATTTAATAAGTTAATAATGCTGAAAATTACTCTTCGTCCTACCAATACTCTCATTATCTCCTATTTACATGACTTGATAATAACGAGCAAAAAAAAATTTATTAATTAATTAATTCATTTATTTAATTATTTATTCATTAGGAAGAGCTTAATTATTCAGAATCTTTAGAGAAAGTTACTTTTATTTAAATTGGTTGTTCTTTTTAAGTTTTTTTTTTTTTCTATTATTATTTTATTATTTATACCGAATTCGAGCATACACCCATCAGAAGCGGCTTGTCTGAGTCCCGACTTTTTCTAATTTGAGGACTAGGCGACGAGCCGAAGAGACATTCTCAAATGGTTTTCTTCCGACGGCCTTCATTATCATCCGCGAAGATATGACTGAATTCTGTCCTTGTTCCCAATACTGTTATAACATCCTCTGAAAAAATAATGGGATAATTATTGTACTTAAATGTATTAAAATTAATGGTGCAAAGAAATAATAAAAAAAAAAAAAATTGTTTAGCTTCACGGTCCACAATAATTAAATCCATCATTTTTTAATCAAATAATTATATATTGTTGTTCTCAAGGCTCATTAAGTAAAGAATAATAATAATAATAATTTTTCAATAAAAAAATTTTCGTTACAGTTTTTATTAATAAATTAACTGAATGATTCAAATTACAACTATACGATCAAAAGTGTTTAAATTTTACAATATAATGATTATTTAGTTTATTTTAATATAAATAATAAATACTAGCAACCTTGCAGTCACTATGTGACTGCCATGACTTGTAAACTATAAATAAATAAAATTTTGCTTTATTAAATAATAACTTTTGTTAAATTACACTGTAATTTTTTATATATTGACGATTTTAAAGATATAAGCTTATCCCGATGTTACACTCATCAAGACCTTACATTTGAGTACCCTCATCAATTTTTCATATATTTATATATATTATATATATATGTATATATGAAAAATATATCAAAATTTATGTGGGTACTCAAATGAAAGCTCTTGATGAGTGTAACATCGTGATGAGTTTATATCATTAAAATCGTCAATATTTAAGAAAGTACAGTGCAATTTAACATAATTAAGAAATTACCCTGTATCTCATGAACTATTGACATTTTTAAAGATGTAAGCTCATCCCGATGTTACACTCATCAAGACCTTACATTTGAGTACCCTCATCAATTTTTCATATATTTATATATATTATATATATGTATATATGAAAAATATATGAAAAAATTGATGTGGGTACTCAAATGAAAGGTCTTGATGAGTGTAACATCAGGATGAGCTTATATCATTAAAATCGTCAATATATAAAAAATTACAGTGTAATTTAACAAAAGTTATTATTTAAAAAAGCAAAATTTTATTTATTTATAGTTTACAAGTCACGGCAGTCACATAGTGACTGCAAGGTTGCTAGTTCTAATTAATTTCTTAAATTAATGTTATTTAATTTCATATATTTTCCTCTGATGTATATTGCCGATACGCGTGTCAAATAATTGCTTAATTTTCATGCCAAAAAAGTAAAAGCTTTTAATATCACGAAAAGAAAATTTAAATAAATTAATAGAACTATCATTATGATCTATGATAGAAACTTGTATTTTGTTATGTACTTATTACGTCTTTCGGAAGATATCTCTTGTATGGAAAATAACAAACTTTTTTATCAGAAATATGAAAGTTTAGTTTTTTTTTTTCAAATCGTAATAAACCCGTTCATTAGACTTCTTCTAAGGAAACAGGTGAAAACAATAATATTAGAATGCATGTACCTAACCGGTAAAATAACATCTTGTAAAGATAAAAAAATCTAATGTTTTGCGGTGTACTTATAGTTATGCAAAGCAATACTATAATAAAAGATAATTTACCAAAAGATACAGCTTCACCTCCGCTGACATCGTGGCTGGCTTGTGAAAAAATTCTATCACTTTCTTCTGGTTCCAGCTGAAGAGAAAGTTTCAAGGCCTTTCGTAATTTTTTAGTGTCGAGGCATTTAGTACCATTGGCGTCGCAGACATCAAATGCAATATCAACGAGATCTAGGACGGAATTTGCGTTAGCTATTGCGAGAACTGTAAACATGTACTCTTCAATATCTATTGTTCCTTTATTAGCACGATCGTGGATCCTGAACAGCTGCTGGACTGAAGGATCTTTGGCATCTAATCTAAGTATCCTGGCAAATTCATTAAAGTTAACTGTTTCTTCAATGTTTACCAGTCTTTTTTGTACTAATTCTTCTTCTATTTTAACTTTTTGTAGACCGAGTTTGCAGCGCAGCTTGTGGGCTTCCACAATTCCCGCTGCGTGGGGTAAGTGTAACATGTGTGCTTTGTTAATTATGCGACAATCATCGTATGTGTAATCCGAGACAGGAATTTCGAGAGCTCTGTAACATTTAATAAAATTTTTATCAATTTGTCATTCATAACTCTTCTGTTGGCCAATCGATTTAATTATAGTATCGGTGACTTTTTTTTAATTAATTAAAATGTCAGTTATTGTTTACTAAAACTTTCTCATTAATTAATATTCTGAAGAAGACTTATCATATGTTATAAATGATAATTAAAAATGTAAATATGAGATATTTACTTTTTATGATATTGACAAAAATCATTTTTTTAATTAATTCATGATGATTTAATTAATTATTTACGTTAAAATGATTTACTGTGATTTAGGAAAAAAATTTAAAACAATTTTGTAATGGATTATCAATAAGGAGTCATTCACTTTACATTTTTTTTTAAATTAAGGGGTTATATGCATTTAGAATTTTATAAAAATCTATTTTGAAATTTATTTATGTTTAAGTAACTACACAGAAAAAAAAATTGCTTGAATCAAGTAAATAATTTTGAAGAACTTTATCTTCTTGATTTTAATCAAAAAATTTTGAATAGAGAAATTTTTTTTGTATTAAGAAGATTTTTTTTTTTCAATTAAAACTATTTAAAAAAAAAAAATCCGCGAAATTTTAGCCAAATTTTCAATTTTTTTGTAAAAAAATCTGCCAAAAATTTAATTTTCATTTTTTTTTCTTCCGTTCAAGACTTACTTTGAAGTCTTAACTAAAGCACATATATTTTTTTTCATTTCAAATGATCCTGCTAGGAGTTCTAGTGATCACGCGGACTCATCTTTTTTCCGGGGGCTCGCCGAAAATGACGTCACATTAGCAGAGTTTTTAATATTTTTTTTTTTCAAATTTTCAGTAATCCCTTATTAAACATGAATCTTCAAGATAATAATAAGTTTGAATAAAATATTTCATTTTTTTTATTAAAAAAAAAATTGTTGAAAATAGACCATTATTTCTCGGAGGAAACTCATGTAACCCATTAATCAACTAAAAATTCTCTTTAGAAAAAATGATTGAAAAGCTATTTTTTTTCTTGCTTTCTAAGAGCATATAACTCTTTACTTTGCATAAATGAAATTCTTATCAATTAAATAAACCCCTTAAAAAATTTTTTTTCGTTAATTTATCGATATTTAGTATTAAAAAATAAAACTCACTCTGCCATTAATCGACGGACATTATTAGCATATAATTTAGGGTCTGTCTTTTCAGCTTCACTCGGCCTGTAGACCGGTAAAAATTCGATTTCACAACTGCTGTTCAATTGGGTCAATGTAAGCCACAACAATTTAAGCCTAAAAAAATAAAAAAAACACCCATTAGTTTTATTAATTAACAATAAGCGGTCGATAGCGACAATCTCTTTTCTTTCGATAAGTAATTTATCAAAGAACCATATAGACTTATCAGAACCTACTATAAAAATAGAATGTTTTTTCGATAACGTATTTTTTAAGCAATTAAAAGAAGTAAAAAAGCCTTGATATAAAAAGTTAATAATAAAAGCATAAGAAAAGGATGGTAACTTTGAAACTATCGATTCACAGTAACTTTGTTTTAGAAAGTTTAAGCATTAGCGAAAACACGCTGATGAATAAAATACTTAAGTTTAAAGAAAAAATATTAACATGAAATTTAACTTACGCTCCGGGACCTTCCCAAGTCCAAGTAACGGTATCTAATTTATTGGGATAACGAATACACACAGGCTGGACTGGGACACCGGGGTAAAATGCTCCACATTTAAAAGTTATTAAACAGGATCGATTAGTGCAAGTACCTTCCGGAAAAATCATTATCTAAAATAAAATAAATTCGTGCATTATAATTTAAAAAAAAAAAAAAAAAAAAAACAATTATTAAAAATACATATTAAGAATTGAAAAAATTAAAAAGGTTTCCTGTTACCTGAGGCCAGTCTTCTTTTGAAGTGGCACGCTCAATTATTTCCTTAATCGTGTTCTGTCTGGAGTTGGGGTCATCTCTCCACACATAGACTGGCTGCGTATAGTTTATCAATTCTATAAATTAATTTAGAAGAAAAAAATTACAAACAAAACAGAAAAACACAAACATAAACAAAATTGGTAAAATAATATAGAACAAAATGAACTGAAAATAATATTTAACATTTCAGATGAGCAGCATTAGTTATTAGTAGGAAGAAGAAATAAAAGATTACAATCATTACAGTAATGGAAGTGAAATTGTTAAGTATTATACGGTGGATGGAATTGGCAAGAAGATAATTTTATCATTATTATTATTATTTTTGTTTATATTTTTTTCATTATTATTATTATTGTTTATGTAGCTTCAGTAAAGGATAATCGAGTAAGAAAACATACTTCCGGTAAATGGATTAAGACCAGACTCTCTTCTGACGATTGTTGACGGGAATCCCAGGATGTAAACAATACCTCCGTCAATGAAAGTTGAGTGTGGCGCCACTACTAATATTGGAGCTTCTGATCTTGAGGCTTGTCTTCCCCGGACCACTATTTTCATTCCTGCTGCTGTATATGTTAAACGGCCAAGAAAACATAGCCATGGCACTATTTTTCTGTGGTAGCAGTATTACACATTTACTTTTATATTTTAAAACGTACATTTTATAAATATTTTTAAATTATATTATATATTCATTTTTTTTTTTTTTTTTTTTTTTTTTTTTTTTTTTTTTCAAATTACTGATTATTAATTATCAATTTTAATTTTCCATCGCTCATTGTACAAAGAAGTTATGAAGACATTACATTATTTTACCGTACCATCCACCATATATTTACATGCTTAAAATATATAACTTCGCTTGTGTTTTTAAAGGAAGAATATAAAAAGTTTAAATTTTCATATTCTTCCTATTAATCAATGAATATTCCAAGTAAATGGACAGACATAAAAATAATTTTTACGAGGCTATAAAATTGTTAAGTTTTATGACTTCCAAAAATAATTCAAAGGAGTTCTAATGATTCTTGAAAGTATATTATAACTTTCACGAAAGTCTTAGAATATTCTGGAAGATTATAAGTTAAAAAAAAAGAAAGATGAAACTAATAAATGTTTTAAACTCAAAATCCAACTAGAATATTCAAAAATTTTTTTTAATAATTATTATTTATAAATCAACTAGAAGTAAAAATTATAAAAATGATAGTGAAGAAATCATGACACGCTAGTGAAGACAATGTTTACAATAAATAAATAATGTATGAGTAAATGCATAAAATATTTATTTTCTGAGTGCAAACTTATATAATAATTATATATAGTACTTTCATGTTAAAAATAAATATTTATAGCAAAATTTTATCTTTAGCGAATAACGGATACTTATTGACGTAAGAAAGTTAGAAAATAAAGAAATTACAAAATTTATCTAAAATATAACTTTGATATTTATGAAACAAGAAAAGTAGAAAGCTAAACAACTAATTATGCATTTAAAAACTTCATTTATAAACGTTAATATTTGTAGTTTCTGTTACTTCGAAGTAAATAATTTTTCTAGGTTTTCATTACCACATTAACGGGGTGATATATTATTATGTTTAAATAGAGCTGTTGTGTTGCTAAAAAATTGAACCGTCACTCGGAATAATGAGTGGCAATGATTGATAAAAAAAGAAAGATTGATGTTGCATTAAGGAACTGTAAGAAGAACCGTAATAAATTTAATGCTTTTAGATTTCTATCTGCAGAATCGAAGTAGAGTGTAATGCAATTAATTTTTAATACTGTAACTGTATTTAGAAAAAATTATATTAGTCATAAAAATATTTAAGTGAAAAAACCTTTAAAAGTTTGTTAAAAGTACAAGAACTTGGTTTCACATTTTTTTTTCTTTAAGAAGAAAAATATTTTCTTTTCTTTCTTCCTTTAAAAATTTCTAGTAATATTTTTTTTTTATCAATCCTTTGACTCTCCGAATATAATAAAAAGTAATACCGTACAGTAAAAATATTTAACAAACATCAGTAAATCTGTAAATAGTTTTTACATTCTAAAATAGGCTAAGTTTCCTTCATTATAAAAATTTTATATCACTTATAACTGTATAATTAACGAGTGTTATAAGTAGTAATTATTTGTATAATGTGATTAATTATAGTTAAATTACAGATCTAGAATGTTACTAACGCTAATTTGTCAGCGCTGAAGAAATGTATGTACATCACAAAGTAAAACAATTGTACTACTAGATAAATTAGCTAAGTGTCTTAGAAAGCGTCAAGAAATTAAAAGTTTAATTCCTTTTCTTCACAAATTACAACCACAATTTCTTTTTCCATTAATAATAAATTAATATATATTAGAGTGAGTAAAAAAAAATCAATTATTTTTTTTTATTCAAAGGGTTACCTGGAAAAATAAGTTGCTAGACACCTTAAAAAAATGCTTACCAAGAATGAGCTCTTAATTTTAATAAGAAGATCCTCCGCATCGTATTTTTTTATTTTTTTTTAGTCCAATAGAAAAAATTCAGACCTGATCATTAATTGATGATACAGAAAAATATTCTCGTAGAATTTTGTAGAAAATTTAATGCTCTACGAAAAAGGTATTTTATATTTTTTCCGTAAGCCAATATTGAAGATTTAAGTTTGATTATTTTAAGACAAATGTCATTTTTGTTTATGAATTTTATAACTCGATCATAAATGAGTATTTCAAAATGCGAAATACAAATTTTTGTAGGAAATTAACTGCTTTGTAAAATAAAAAGTAATATCTTATGTTTTGGCGATTAAATTAAGCGTTCAATGAATATTCATCATCAAATTTTCACGTGTACTGATTTTAAGAGTTTTTTCTGTGCAATAAATAAATGATCATGCAGGCATGAATTTTTTTTTGGAATGAGAAAAAAATAAAAAACTGCGATCAGTGTCACTTGTGAAAAAAAAAAAATTATTGATTTTTTTAGCCACCCTAATATACATTTCTTCGATTCACATCTTTTAGTTAGAATAATTATCCGTAACATTTATAAAAAATTATGCAAATAATTTCCTGAATTGAGATTCTTTGTAAAATTCGGACCTTGACATTAAGAAATCTCTATAGTCAGGTTTAAAACAGTCAATATGAACTAGAAAACTGCATTATTAAAATGAACCATTAATTATGCACCAATGACATTCATACAATTTAAATTAATATTAACTTTCAAGAGAATTAAAAAATACAGTATAAATAATGCTGGTTGATGCTGATGACATGAAAATAAAAAAAAATCATCTACGTAAGTAGGAATAAGAAAGAAGACCTACTTCCGAAAAAAGGTATTCTTCCAGTTTCAGCTTTAGCGACGATGCTTGGTCCGCCGAGGTAAACTACCGGCAATGCATCGAAGAAACTCGAATGCGGGGCCAGTGCTAGCACCGGTGCATCTTTAGTTGTTGCTTGCTGACCCTTCACCTTCAAGTGATGGAATCCCCCACAGACGAACATCGCTCTCATCACCCAGCACACCAACACCCTCATGTCGCTATTTCATCATTTTACGTAACGCTTTTATTATTCTTTAGTACGATTTTAACATTATTTTATGTTATCTTGTTATTTCTAATGCTATAATACGATTATCTACAAAAATGATCATTAATTAGGAACAAAAAAAAAAACCCAGCCAATAACTAATAAAAAAAAAAAAATAACATTAAAACATAAATAGTTAGAAATATTTACTAAAGTGGTGGTCAAGGTCTTAAAATTAATTACGCTTAGTAACAATTGTTATCTATATACAACGTGTACTATAAAATAAGCAACACAAATTTGAATATACATCAAAAATATAACAAGTACTACTAAATACTGCGTAGTTAAAATTATAAGTGCATATTATGACAATTTAAAATTTTATGGCTTGTTTTTAAAATATTGGCGATGGAAAATAAAATTCAATGCGCATTAGTTACAATTTTACAACTTAACATAAATAAACTATTTTAAAAATCATAAAATTAATAGTAACACAAATACTATAAGCTAAAAATTAATAGAGAAAAGTAATTGTTAAAGCTTACCGTCTCCAACCAGTAAGAGGTGCTCGCCGTAAATCATCTTCAGACAATCCATGAAGTCCTAAACAAGCTAGTAGCCATCCGATAATCACTAATGCCGTGATCGCTGCCAGTCGTAAAGGCAGCAAAGCCACCGTTAGGAAAGCTGTCTGAAAATATAAACAAATTTTTATAAATATAAAAATATAAAGTGAAGCAAAATGGGTGATTCTAAAATAACATTTCAGGTGTACAAATGATGATTATAAATCATCAATTATCAATTATTAGAAATTGATATTTTTATTAAATTCTACAACATCTCTAAAATATTGTCCTAAAGTTTCAAATCGATCCGAATAATAGTTTAGGAGATATAGTTTAAAAAGTTGCGCGCTCAAGACGCTGTTGTATTGAAACTCAAAACTTTTAACGCGTTTTTCTCAAAACTATGTTTTCAAAAACGGTACCCACGACTCTTCAAGAACTACTCAACCGATCTTGATGAAATTTTAGACAGGTTTTCGAGATATAATTTACAAGGTCTTGATGGAAGAATTTTTTTTTTTTTCAATTACAACTATTTAAAAAAAAATATCCGCGAAATTTTAGCCAAATTTTCAATTTTTTTGTAAAAATTTCTGCCAAAAATTCAATTTTCATTTTTTTTTTCTTCCGTTCAAGACTTACTTTGAAGTCTTAACTAAAGCACATATATTTTTTTTCATTTCAAATGATCCTGCTAGGAGTTCTAGTGATCACGCGGACTCATCTTTTTTCCGGGGGCTCGCCGAAAATGACGTCACATTAGCAGAGTTTTTAATATTTTTTTTTTTCAAATTTTCAGTAATCCCTTATTAAACATGAATCTTCAAAATAAACTATTTCATTTTTTCTATTAAAAAAAAAATTGTTGAAAATATTTTTTCCCGGAAGAAATCCATGTAATCCCTTAAATCTATCTTATCTTTGAAGATGTTATTTAATTTATATAAATATTAACTAAACATTCTACACATGTAACAAAATGTAATCTATTTTTGTAAATTGCCGAGGGCGTTTTTTTTCAAATAAATAAATAAATGAAAGTTTCATTAAATTGATCAATATTTTCTGAAAATATCTTTAAGCGAATTTTTTGTAGTATTAAATTATTTTAACAATAAAAATTTGTTTTATTATTTTTACTATTATCGAATATCGAGAAGAAAATTAATCAGCTTTTGAAAAAAATTTTCAAACAATAAATTTATTGTTACCAGTAACATCGATTTAGTAATACGCATAAGCGCGTCCCAGAATTAATAGCATTCTTCACGTGCCCGACACGTCAATACAACACGTGGTCTATCATTTAATCCCTCTGACTTTCTTTTTTTTTATAATTTTAATAAGAATTATAAATTTAATAATAATAAAATAAACGGTGTCATTTTTTGCGAAGCTCCATAATGTACTGCCTCAATTTTTACACAGCAGTTTTTTTTTTAACTTGTAAGTAATACTGTTAAAAATTTATCGTGGTTACGACGTTTCACTCTTGAGTTATCGAATACATTCTATTCGAATGTTGACCTACATCTTTTGCAGGTGAACACGACCGCTACTTTCATCTCACCACGATCACCGGCTTAACATACAGTCTTTTTTTAAATAAATTATTCACTACTATTACATTGTTTACAATATTTGCACTTTTAATTACTAATTTCTTCTTTATTGCATAACTTTTTAAATAATAGATTGACTCATAAGAATAATTTTAACGCTTCAATAGAATGTTATTTCAATTCGAAAAAAATAAACAGATAATATTTTTAACAATAATATAAATTATTTTTATTGTTATCGTCAATTAAAGTTAAAATTTTTTATAACACTAAAAAAGCGTTTACCGTTTCAGCAATAAAAAATCAAGGCTGTAATTTTGGAGCTCGTTAACGCTCGAGAGGCTTGCAAAAAATCTTAAAATATTTAAAATAACTCGTAACAAATTTGAGTACAAAACTAATACACGTAAAAACTATCGTTTCTCCTCGTAGCCTACATTTTTGTCCCACATTAATAACGCTCGCTCATATGCAAAATCCAAAGCTTCAATTTTCAAACTCGTACTTAAAATTAGCAAATTATCTATTGCTTGTTGTTCATTAATTATTAAAAAAATTCTTGATAAATAATAGCAATAGAAATTCTTTAGTTGTGTCAGGCTAAAAAGTAACCCGGCATTTCTCGGGTTGACTCGGTATGACTCGGAGTTTTAAAACCCGTTATCCGATTATCGGGTACGTCCGTCCGTGAGAATTTAACAGGCCAATGTCTTTAATAAAAAATGTATCAAATTAAACCAGGTATCCACTTTCTTTTTCTGTTATTACTGAAACTCTTGTAAAAATAAAACAATAAATTATTTTTTAAACATTCAGCAAAAATTTATGGGCTGTAAATATCCGCGTGTCATTGACTCTGCATCTGATATTGCGTAATATCAAGTTTGTTTTATTTAATCCTGTTATTTAGCTTATATAAATTATATTATTAATTATTAAATATTTATTTAAATTGTTATTGTACTGACCTTGAGTTTTTCATAAGTTGTATCGAGTTCTAGCCGATGAACAAAAGGGTTGAGGATATCATTATCAATCGAAGGTGGCTTTAACTCACTGGTATCTCTCATATCGCTGTCTATTTTTTCCATGTGTGCTTAATAAATAATAATCGATATGTCAAAAAAATATGGATGGCTTTTTAAGTAAACCAAACACTTGTAAAGAAAAGCGGCACTAATTCAATAAAAATGAAATGTCGTTTTTATCCACTAAAACTTATCAAAATCAATAGTCAAGCGTTAACTGGTGCCGACGTTGTCACTTGGCCTCGGGAAAATCCGTGGAAAATCCGAGGACGGGGTGAGTGTTTAGCGGCGGCGCATCACGAGGGTGAACACCACCGATCCGATATTATTCTAAAAACAATCATAAATGTTTAAAAAAAAAAAAGAGCAAATTTAAACTGTCACTCTTTATAATGTAATATTTTACACTGAAAAAGTCAAGAAGAAATGTTAAAAAACTCACACCTGATAATTGAAGTTACAAATGATTAAAAATTCTCTTGTTTGTCGTTCTACGTTTTAAAATAAAATATCAATTAGTATAAATTACAAGTAAACACAGCAAGATCCGTCGCGCAACTCCGCGCAAGACAGTCTGAAATAGCTAGCACATAGCACTAAGTACTTGAATTGCACCAGCAGTAGAGTGTACTGTACAAGACATGTATTATCGACTGCAACGTGTATACTCAGACGTAAAACTGAATAAAAGGAAACAGAACAGACTGATATAAACTAAAACCAGCAGCCAGCGGTTGTTACCTTTCATTTATATTATATTAATCATTCCCGTTGTTCAGTCGACGCGCCACCAACTTCTTTAACTTTACTTAAGAATTTTTATTTCCACCTCTTCTCATATTTACACTGAAATCAATCTTCCGTAGTATACTTCCGTGATGTTTATTATTTACGACTACGTCATATTTTTAATTCAAATCTAAAACAGATAATTATTGTCATAATATTTTGTTGTCAATTCAATTTTTAAATAAATTAAAAATGACAATAAAGTTAGCCAACTTTTAAAAATTTTTAGAATTTTTTTTACTAAAAATGTTATTCAAGAAAAAAATTTTTTTTTAATTTTATATGAAAATTAAGTTAGCTGACATTTAAAAATTTTTTTTATTGAAAAATTACTTAAAAAAATAAAAAGAAAAAATTTCACATGTAGAAAATTTAAAAAACTATACGTGCAATTGTTGAAAAATATTTTTTTGTTTTAATTGAATTATTAAAAAAAATTAAAAACGTCGGCTAACTTTGATATTATAATTTTGTTTGTAAAAAATTAGAAAAACGGCAAGTGCAATTAAAAAAAAATTTTTTTAATTCTTATTTAATAAATTAAACAAAATCAAAAATAAAAAAATTTAATGAGAATTAATTTAGCAGCTATTTATTAATTTTTAGAATTTTTTAACAAATAAATTATGGCAAAAATATATGAGAAAAAAAATTTGACATTTAGAAATTTTAAAAAATCATCAATGCAATTTTTTAAAAATAATTTTTCAGAAAAGATTTATTTGTTAAATAAAATTAAAAAATTATCAAGTAGCTGCTAACTTTAATGTCATAAAAATTTCGGCTAATTTTATTATTATAATTAAAAATACTTACCGGGTAATTGTTTTTGACATTTATTTTGTTTCTTCTTTAAGTCCAGTGCTTTGTTTTTATTTTTTTGGCAACAATTATTTTTATATTTTATTTTTAAATTTATTTACACATAAATAAAAATAAAATTTTTCCTTTCATGCTTTATAATAATATACATTTATTATTTTTTTGTCATGACTTTAATTGTTTTGATTTTTGGCATTAACCCCTTTGATTATTTATACTCTATTTTGATTAGATATATTTATAAGTATGTATAGTAATATTTATATTAATATCTGTTTTATCTTAGCAGCCACGTGCTGTGGTTCATTTTTTTTACCACTTGATTTAACGTCAAATTATAATCTGAAAAGTAGTTATTAAGCTTCACGTGGTATATTTAATTTATGACATCATCGAGTTAAATTATAAACAATAATAATGGACAAAGACAATTGCTTTCAAAAAGCAATTGTTAATTATTATTTAACACTCGAAAAAATTTATTGTTACTGCAACAATGAGATTACCAAGGTTACAACCGGACCATTAACGTCACTCAAAAATCAGATGGAACAACTGCGTCATGTAACCAGGTGAGAATCTTTTCTTCTCTAAAAATTTTATTTAGCAATTAATTAATTCACACAAATAATAATAATTTTATTTATAATTTTTTGTAATATATTATCGAATTTATCGTAGATGACACTAACGCCATCTGTGTGTTACAGCCCTGCGGTAGATACTGCAGAAATTTGTTTGATCAAAGGCGCGCGGGAAAAACTTATTTTTAAAATAAACTTGGGAATCGAAGACGAATTGAAGCTTATTGTTGAAGCTATAAGTACTCTAAATAATTACACTCAGGTAAATATCTTCTTTTATTGCTTACTTAAGCGGTATTCATTATTTATTAATGACATTAAAGTTAGCTGTCACTGCATAATTTTTAATTTTTTTTAACAAATAAATTTGCTCCAAAAAATTATTTTTAAAAAATTACATTTTTTACTTTTTTAATTTTTTAAATGTCAATTTTTTAATTTCATTTTTTTTTGCCATAATTTATGTCAAAAAATTTTTTTAATTAATTATTGTCTGCTAAATTGATTCTCATTATTTATTATTACATAATACTGAAGTTAGCAGTCAGCTGTTAATTTTAAAAATTTGTTAAATAAATCAATTACAACCAAAAAAATGCTTCTAAAAATTTTCACTTGTAATTTTTATTAATTTTTACATGTGAAACTTTTTAATTTAATTTTTTTATAATAATTTAATTGCTATAAATATCTAAAAAAATTTATGACATTAAATTTAGCTGTAACTTCACAAATGTTTTAATTTTTTTTAACAAATAAATTATAGCAAAAAAAAATTATTAAAAAAATGGACTTGTAGAAATTTTAATAAATAAAAAATGCAATTTTTTAAAAATAATTTTTTTGTTAAAGAAAATTAAAAAATGATCAAGTGACAGGTAACTTTAATGTCATAAAAATTTTTTATATCTGTCAACTTCAGTGTCATATTATTAAACATATTATTCCGTAGGAGCTAAAGGATAAATATCACCGGCTAGAACAACTTCGCAGCGGAATAAATTTCGACGACCCGACAATAATTAATTGTGTGAATGGAACAAGTGAGCGACCTCGCCTGAATTCATTGCTCGAGTGGTCCATGGAAAGTTTAGAGTTCTATAAAAATTATTACAGTGACATAACTGCTAATTTTAAGGCATTAAATATAAAAGACGAAGCCAGCGTTGACAAATTAATAGACTCGTTTAATTCCAGGAGCAGTAAAAGAATAAAAACAATCCTCGCATTCACGCAGTACTTAAACAACAAACTTCGCTAGCGTGTACTGATGTATTTTTGAATAAAAAATATTTTTATTAACTAGCATTATCTGGTTGAAATCTTTAATCACTTTAATGGACCTTTTCTTATCAACAAATCTAAATAAAATGAAGGCGCGCCGGCGCCTACTATTGATTCGCCGTCACCATACACAAAATCAAGGATTCCCCACGTTAAAGTTATTATAATTTTCCTGAAGGGCGCGACACTAACGAACAAGTTTGGACTCTTACCCCCGAGTGCCCCAAAACATCCCAAAAGGAGTCGCTCGCTCATCTCTTCTTCCCCTAATATTATCAGGTCAGTTATTATATTAAATTTACGATTTAATCTCAGTACACACATTAAAATAAATCTAATCTTACTCTTAATTCTTCAATCAAGTGATTACCAAATCACACTCATACATTTTACTCACAATTAATAATTTTACTTTTTATTTTTTTTTTTGCAAATTATTTACACTTATTAATCATCAATTTTTTTTTACAGATTTATTAATTTACATACAAGTTATCCAATCGAACTTTTTAATTTCATAAAATATTACATGATCATCACAGTTTCGATTGTCCTACATCCAATACCAGATCAACTGCTAATCGCTCCTTTCTTTTATCACCAGTGGACCTAGTTTTTGCACAATACCTAAAAATACATAAATACATACATCAAATGTCAAATATATATCTATATATTCATTTATTATTTAAATATCTTTATATACATACATTTACATGAATAGTTATACATATATATAAGTAAATAATTAGTCCTTATATTTGTAAGAGTCGCTCAATGTGATGACGTCAGTGGAACTAGTGTATAGACTTGGTATTTTCATTTCGCGCTTCGTAAATACTTTTACAAATATTAATTAAGATTCCGAATCCACATAAATATATATAGTAATAAATATAGATATATATATATGTATATATTTTCTTCATCGTTTTTTACGATAAAAATTCAGCTTCGGAAATCAATATTTGTGTAAACAATCCATTACCAGTTCTTATATTTCTTTTTTAATTAAAACTATCGAAAAACAATAGCAATTTCCATTTAATAAATAATTTTTTTATATAAGTATTGAAAATATTTCTGAATATATAAATATAAAAATTACGTAACGATCATTTATGTATAGATCTGTCGGTAGATTGTGTATGTATATATTATATATTGAAAGTTGTCTTATATTTACAAATGTCAAGTAGTATTGAAATTAGACGATCAATAAAAAAAAAATTAGTTTGGTAATTAAAAGTGTAAACTTCTTAAATCAAAAGAAGAAATATAAAACTTAAAGAAGAATATAAAAAAAATGGAAATAATAAAATTATTTTTTTTTTTTTTTTTTAGAATGAATATTATTTATTAATACCGTGATTGTCAACAACGATATGCTTGGTACTTTAAAAGTAAATAATAATTCAAGATAATAAAATCCTAAATTAAAAAAAAAATGGCAAACACGGCTCACTTGGTACGCAGACAAAGTTCCCGGGACTTAAAGCCCCAAAAAAGTGTGGATCGGCTTGAGATGAAAGAAATGCGAGGTAGATTGGTGGTCGACAGTCGGAAAAATCCGACCACTAATTATGGAACTACTAATCCGGGCTTTGATGACTCGAGCCCCAGCACCAAGGTTGTATGATAATTGACCTCTTGATTTTATGCATAGATTAATTTTTATGACATGATTGATGATGAATAATTTTAATTATAGGCCAAGAAACCAAATGCGGCCGCTCACGTCAGCTTGAATGTAAGCAGTAGCATTGTTGAAAGTACTGCGCCAAAAATGCCAACCGGCAGTACAGAGGGCAAAGGGATATTTCGTCCTGAGGCAGGCGAAGATGAGCGAGAAAATTGGGATAGCAAATTAACATTTCTGCTAGCTACTGTTGGCTATGCCGTCGGATTGGGAAACGTTTGGAGATTTCCATATCTTGCGCAAAAAAATGGGGGTGGAGCGTTTTTGATACCTTATTTTGTTATGCTGGCCATTGAAGGGATTCCCATTTTCTACTTGGAGCTGGCTATCGGACAGAGATTGAGAAAAGGAGCCATTGGAGTCTGGAATCAGGTTTATTTTTAATTCATATTTATTTTTATGAGATTAAAGTTACTAGTCACTTGATAATTTTTTAATAAACCAATTTGTTTCAAAGAATTATTTTTAAAAAATTGCGTTTATAATTTTTTGAAATTTCTCCATGTCAATATTTTTTTTTTTTCATTATTTTTAAAATAAAATTCTAAAAATTATTAAAAATCTGTTAAATTAATTATTTAATTTTTTCTTTTTTTTTTTTAATTTGCGTTTTAATTTCTCAAGTTCAAATATTTGTATTAAAGGAAAAGTAATTAAAAACTTACTCACAAAGATTACAATTATAACTTTTAATTGTATATACTTGTTTTTCTGTGTTTCTTCATCTTATTACTAATATCGTGTTAATTTTTTTCTTTTTTATAAAACTTAAAAAGATAAATAAGTACAATTATAAATATTTAATTATTTCTTCTTTTATTGTCTCTCTTAAATTATCTGTTGTCTTAAAATTTAAATAATTAATATGACAAATCACCAATAGCTAAAATTATATTTTATATATCAGCTATCTAATTGAAGACGTCTGTGATATATAATAAAATTTCACGATTAATTTTAAAGATATTACTTATAAAAATACATGTACATATTTTTTTTAGGTTTCACCATATCTTGGAGGAATAGGAATTAGCAGCGCAGTTGTGTCTTTCAATGTCGCTCTTTATTACAATACAATAATTGCCTGGTGCCTTTTCTATTTCGTTCAAGTAAATATATTTAACTAGAAATATAATTTTTCTCAGCATACTTTAACGTAAAATTGTTACAGAGTTTTCAATCTGAATTACCATGGTCAGAATGTCCGAATAAATATTTTCAAAATGGATCATACGCTCCAGAGCCTGAATGTCAAGTAATCGATATTTTTATTTTTAAAATCATTTCTTCTAAAAATTATTCATTATTATTAAAATTTTTCATTTATATCTTTACACATGACATTAAAGTTAGCTGTCACTTGACAATTTTTTAATTTTCTTTAACAAAAAAATTTGTTCTAAAAATGATTTTTAAAAAATTGCACTTTTAATTTATTAAAATTTCTACAAGTCCATTTTTTTAATAATTTTTTTTTTCTCTAATTTATTTGTTAAAAAAAATAAAAATAATTGTGAAGTGACATCTAAATTTGATGTAATTCTTTTCACTTAATATAAAATCTATTTTAAATAAATAATTATTAAAATTAAATTTTCTATTCAGGAAAGCAGCCCTACACAATATTTTTGGTATCGTACAACACTAATGATATCAAAAGACATAAACACCCCAGAAGTGTTCAATTGGAAAATAGCTTTGGCACTCGTTATTGCTTGGATTTTAGTTTACATGTGTATGATCAAAGGAATAGCTTCATCTGGAAAAGTATAATCATTATTATTATTATTATTATATCAATTATTAATTAATAATCAATAATAATTTATAAAGATGACTAATTATTAATTACAAAAAAAAATTGCAGGTCGTTTACGTGACAGCGACATTTCCGTACCTCGTTTTGATAATTTTCTTCTTCCGCGGTGTAACTTTACCAGGAATGTCCGACGGCCTACGTCACCTGTTCACCCCAAAGTGGTACACACTGACGGATCCTGTTGTCTGGCTCGAAGCAGGAACGCAAATATTTTTCTCCCTCGGTCTAGCTTTCGGCGGTTTAATCGCATTCTCCTCTTACAATCCAGTGAATAATAATTGCTACCGCGACGCAATTATGGTCAGCTTGACGAATTGTTTCACATCGATGTTCGCTGGAATTGTGGTATTTTCAGTTATCGGTAATGATATTTATTAAAATTAATTTAATATTAAAGTTAATTGTAATTATTTCTTCGTCTCAAATTAGGACTTGTTAAATTTATTTATTCTTTATCCTTTAGGTTTTAAAGCGACAATGGTTTATGAAAAATGCTTGGCGGATAGAAATTCAACTTTGATCGGTATATTTGGACATCCTGAGAGATTCCCAGATGAAATTCCACCGGCCGGTACATTATTGAATTTCACAAATGGAAATAATAGTGTTGACAATATAATAATGCCTGAAATTCCGGAATGTGATCTACAAAAAGAATTGGATAATGTAAGATTTATATAAATTATTATTTTTTTTTTAATTTTCTGACAGCTTAAGGTGGTTTAGCTGCCTAAAATTTAAGAAATTTTAATTCTTTACGCTTTTGAATATTTGCAATAATTCTAAAAATATTTATTATTTTATTTTTCTTCTTGCCAATATACTGTCAATGTGATAAATTTTTAAATTAAAAAAAAAATCCTCTTCATAAATTCTAAAGGGATTTTCCTTTCAACTAAATATTTAATAGATCTTAATTAAAAGCTTTCTGTTGAATAAAATAAAATTATATATTCATTAATTCTTGATTTAAATTAATTTCCATGTAATTTGATAAAAAATTAATGAAAAGCTCATCACTAGAAAGCTCCACTTACATGTAATAAAAGTAAAATTACAAATAATAATAACTTTTAATTGTTTTATCAACACAGTCAGCATCAGGAACAGGTTTGGCGTTTATTATTTTCACCGAAGCAATAAATCAATTCCCAGGAGCGCAATTCTGGTCAGTTTTATTTTTCCTCATGCTTTTTACACTCGGTATTGATTCGCAATTTGGTACATTGGAGGGCGTCGTAACGAGCATCGTCGACATGAAACTTTTTCCCAATCTTAGAAAAGAAATTCTTACCGGTAAGTTAATAAAAAATTTAATTGCAAAAATATTTTACAATACTCTTAATAAAATTTATTTCTTCTTTTAATTTTTTTACCATAAAAGGTGCAATATGTTTAGTATGCTGTATAATTTCTATGGCATTTGCCCACGGTGCCGGAAGTTACGTTTTTGTATTATTCGACAACTTTAGTGGTAATTTTCCATTGTTAATAATTGCCTTTTTCGAGTGCATCGGAGTCTCTTACGTTTACGGATTGAGACGATTTGCTGACGACATTGAATTGATGACTGGAAATAGACCAGGACTTTATTGGTTAATTTGCTGGAAGTACTTGAGCCCGTTGGCGATGCTAACGATTTTGGTGGCCTCGTTTGTCGAAATAATATGCGAAGGAAGCGGATACCAGACTTGGGTGCCTAATAAAGGGACTACCGAGAGACAAGAGTGGCCGACTTGGGCCCTAGTTTTAATATTTATTCTTATACTGGCGTCGGTCCTCTGGATACCGGTGGTGGCTATTTTCCGAGCACTCGGAATCCTGATAATCGACGATAATGAAAAAGCCTGGTTCCCTGCAGAAGATCTCAAAGAATTCCATGGGATTGTTCCCCATGAGGTGACTGCTGCCGAGACACTGTTGTTCTGCATCAGACCTGACGGCTCAGAAGGGCTGTGCTGCCCTACAGGTGGCCTCAACGATGACGACGATGATATAGACAACGGCAACTTGACCTAGAACAATAATGTTATTTAACAATCTGAAAGAATCAGCAACAGTAACATCAACATCGCATTTAATGACAATATCCATACTTTTAAACGAAGATAACAATTAAAGTACTTGATACCATCGTTATTCGTATGTAAAGCATTTCATATATATCTCATGTTTATATTTTATTATTAATATACATTTTATTAATCTTATTAATTGTTTTTCGGTTTATAAACGATCGTAAAGTTAACCGTGTCAATTACGCTATTATATCAATAGATATTAATATATTTAAAAATAGTACAGTTGCATATTCTCTTGTTAGATCGGATTTTAATTAGTTAAGTTTATAATATTTAATGCTAATAGCTATTATTAAAAGTAATTATTATATTGACGCAGATATCAAATAATATATCAAATGGAAAATTTGCATATCGAAGCTCCCGCGTATATATATTTATTATATATTAAAGTTTCTCATGGAAAAAAATTTTATTATTTTTTTTTTTTTGAGATTATTCAATGAAAATTAATTATTTTTTTTTTATTTATTTACATATTAGTCAACATTTGATTATTTAAAATTAAATAGCATTAATTAAAGAAAATTATTAGAATTTAATTGAAGAAAAGAAAAACACTGTGTAGTTTAAATGTAAATGAATAGTTGTTTTTTATTTTATTAATTTTATTTTATTGAGTAAAATTCAGCAATATTTTTTTATTTGTTTTTTTTTTAAGTATTAAAAAAATGAATAATGAATTTAGAATGAAGATGATATACGTGAGTGATGATTGTTTAGATTTCGAGGTCAGCCATAAAAAATTGAAAACTTATTCATTATTTTTTTTTTCTTTTTTCTTCTTCTTAATTAAATTTGCGAATAATTCCACCGATATTTTTCACATATCAATTTATCTAGTACCACACTATTTTTTTATTAAAGAGTATGAAAACATAATAAAATCAAGAATTAAAAAAATTACATATCATGCTTTAAACATTTTTGAAAAATTTTTTTATTTTAAATTTTGATCAACGATTTAAAGGCGATGCAATAATTTTTTCAATATTTCTTATTTTTTTTTATCAACTTGGAATAATTTAAAAAAAATTGTCAATATTAAAATTTTTCATTTTAAAAAATGAAATCCTGTTTAAAAATGTTTATTGAAAAAAATTGAAAGAAATTCACTTTAAGCAAATTATATATCTATAGATATGTACTGAAAAATTGAAATCAATTTAAATTATTGAAAAAAATTCAAATTTCATGATAGTGAATTTTTTTCAATCAATATTTTTAAAGAGGGAGTCAAAAAATGATAGATTCTCAGATCTACACATAATTTTAATGAATAAATTGATAAAAAAATTTTCTTTCATGAGAGCAAAGCTATTCGATATAACAAAAGTACCTAATGGAAAAAAAATATCATAAAAATAAAAAAAAAGTAACTGTACTGAAATTAGTATAGGAACCGTCCATTGGGCATGATAAATAGTATCAATTTATTTAAACGTTTACGTTTGAGATAAAAGTTTATGGTTTAAAAGGATAATAACTTTTCAACAAACTGTTATTATAGAAATGATAAACGACAATAAAACGTCCATATTTACCTTACCATAATGGAAAAATGGACATTTACATTATTGACAATAATCTAACTGGCAATACATGTTACATCACCCCTATAGCTATGATAAAAACTTCTCGACTTTGAAAGTTGACTATTTTCTATCGAGAAGCTAATAATTAAAGCACGTTTTAAAAAAATCTAAAAGTGATAACGATTTAACCTGATAATTTATTTATTAAATAGATTATATTAACGCACGTTTTATATTTTTTTGTCGCCCTATAATACACTGACAAAAAAAAAATACTTTTACTCAATTAACAATTTCTTGGTTCAAGAAACTCGATGACGATCAAATATTCTATTATTATTAATTATTAATTTCTGAAGAGAAGAATATCAATATTTATCTTCGGAAAACAGATAAACAAGAGAATAGCTTTATTTAAATTAAGTAAAAATTATTTCTATCAATTTTACAAGTTCTTGAGCTAAGAATATATCGCGTTCCATATGCCATAAGAGCGTATAATAAAAATTCTATTTTTTTTTCTAAGTCCGGATGTCATAAGGGCGAATAAAAAATTTTTTTTTCGGGAATCAACGTATTTTTGTATGAAACGTGAAGAAATGAAAAAAAAAAAAATTTTCTCCAAACTAAAAATTTTTTTTGGACTTAGAAAAAAAAATAAGATTTTTATTATCCGCCCTTATGGAATCAGTAACGCGATATATATTTTTGAAAATTTTCAAGAACATAAATTCTTGTATCAAGAAAATTTTCTTAATAAAAGTATTTATTTTTTTCCGTGTATTATATTGATTGTATTTATTAAAACATATCGGTAGTCTTCTACACCGTAGGTAACTTTGTTTCGCGACCTCATGCCTTCCACTTTACTGTATATTCTATTAAATTGTTCTATATACATATGTATGTATACATATCCTAATTGTTAAGTATCACCTATATCATTGATTAAAAATTTAGAATTGTGTAGAACTGTGTAATGCCATATATACATACAATTATGAAGAGACTGGGTGAAATGTTGAATGAAGAAATATAAATTAATAATCGAGATACAATAATACTATTAATAATATTAATATTGATAATACTAGTAATAATAATAATATTAATAATAATGATGATGATGGCGATAATAATGATAATAATTAATAATACTAATAATAATAATAATAGAGATAAGTATAATGAAGAAATGTGTAAATTTTTGTTCAAATGTTTATGCTTAAAAAGTTGACTGATTATCACCGAGACAATACTGGAAAAATAAATTAAAATATGAGCGGCTAAACAATATATAGTTAAAGAAGAAATATAAATTATACATTATTATTATATTATATTATATTATATTATATTGATTGCTAGTTATTATATTTAATTTAGTAAATTATGGTAAGTTTATTAGAAGAAATAACGAATATAAAATTGTACATAGTGATAAATTCATGCGCACAGAAAAAAAAAATGATTAATGGATTTAAATTTTAAATTTAATATGAAAGAGTAACAGAATTAACTATTAGTAGACTATTAAAATTAACAAAGCTTTTTAGCGTAACGAACTATAAATAAATATACCTATTGACAATAAGATCATTTGATCACTTGACAATAAACAATGTGGTATTTTTAGTGAAACATTTATTATTAATTGTTAGACTAATTTGACAATAAAATGTGCTTTACAATGTTTAATATTGTTGAATATACATATGTATTTTATTTATTTATTCTATTGTTGTTAAGGACAATGTGTTTGATTACACATGTTTCCTCTATTCAGTATTATTCTTTTTTTAGTTATTGTTTTAAGTTATAGGATCTATTATTATTATAAATATTATTATGAAGATGATATACTATTGTTATAGTAATTGTTTACCGATTATTTGTGATTTAACTATACGATATTGAGTATGTGAAGTGAGTAATGCTCTGATAAATATATTATAAATTAATTATATATTAAATATACATGTATACATACAATATATACTTCAAAGTTGTATATACATTGTTGTCAGTTGATGTTAAATAAACGACAAAAAAATTATTTCTATTGGTTTTTTTTATTATTTATAATTTACAACTGAGTAATTTTTGTAATCTGTATAGTTAAGAGAGAAAGAAAAATTTTGTTTCCAGGATAGTCATGTGATAAAATCGGTTTTTTCAGTGAAATTTAGTGTTATTAAAAAAGTATTGACTTGAATTTGTGCTTTTGAAAGATTTCATATTATTCTCACCGATAGTAAATTTATGATGATAAGTATTTAGGCTACATTTGAAAATGCACTATCTCTAGATACATAATTAAAAAATGGTCTTGTATCTCGTGAACTATTGATATTTTTTAAGATGTAAGCTCACTCCGACATTACACTACTTTAGACCTTTCATTTGAGTACCCACATCAATTTTTCATATATTTTATATATTTATATATTTCATTAATATGTAAATATATAAAATATATGAAAAATGCCATGTGGGTACTTAAATGAAAGCTCTTGCTGAGTATAACATCGGGATGAGCTTATATCTTTAAAAATGTCAACAATTAAGAAATGAGCTTGTATCTTGTGAACTATTGACATTTTTGAAGATATAAGCTCATATCGATGTTACACTCGTTGAAAGCTTCCATTTGAGTACCCACATCAAGTTTTCATATATTTTGTATATTTATGTATATTATATATGTATGTATATTTGAAAAATATATGAAAATGCATGTGGGTACTCAAATGAAAGCTCTAGATGAGTATAACATAGGAATGAGCTTACATCTTCAAAAATGTCAATATTTAAAAAAGTACAGTGCAACTTAACAAAAATCATTATTAAAAAATGCAAAATTTTATTTATTTATAGTTCAGAAGTCACGGCAGTCACATAGTGACTGCAAGGTTGCTAGTATTATACAAAAAGAAGAAAAAGAAAAAATCAAGTAAAAAAAAGGATCAATTAAAAAAATAATTCACTTGCGGGAAAATTTTTTAATTTATATTTTTATTAAAAATTGTAAATTTATAAAATAAAAATATTAAAAAAAATGACGATACTTAAATCAGCAGGCACTTAGCAATATTTTTATTTTTTTTTGAAAAATGAACTAGAAATAAAAAATTATTTTCAAAAAATTGCATTTACAATTTTTTAGTGCTTTAAAAAATAGAATTTTTTTTTTAATTAATTTCTCTTGTAAAAATTTCTAAAAATTATCAGATGTCTCTCAATTGTTTGAATTATTCTTAAATTACAAATTTCTTCGCGGTTTTTTTCCACACTCCGGACTGAACCGAATTTGACCGACAGTGAAATCCGAAACTGTTTGGCGCTCATATAAACCCACATGTTGTGTTATTGATAATTAAACATTGTGATAACTTAACCTCATCGACGACTTGCATGTTATCCAGGTTAATACAGAATAAACCAAAATTTAAATTCTCAAAGATGAGTATATTTACGCAGACATTTGATCCCATTACTGGCTGTTCTGTTTGGGAAGAAAAAAACCCTAATTATGACTATCACCAGGAAGTAGCACGTTCAGCATTTGCTGACATGCTTCACGATCATGAACGAGTAAGTTTACTTATAAAATTTATATATAAAAAAAAAAAAAATTACAAATTACTGAATAAAATTTTTCATAATTATTTACATTATTTTATTTTTTTAATTTAGAATGAAAAATATTACTTGGCTCTTCGAAAAGCTATCAACAAGAAACATAAACAAGGATTGAAGGCGAATGTATTAGATATTGGTACCGGTACAGGTTTGTTATCAATGATGGCAGCTAAATGTGGTGCTGATACAATTGTCGCGTGTGAGGTAATTAATTTTTATGACACTGAAATTGAGAGACATCTGATAATTTAAAAATTTTTTTTAACAAATAAGTTTTCACAAGAAAAACTCATTTAAACAATTTCACCTTTAAAAGCTCTAAAAAATTAAAAATGCAATTTTTAAAAATAATTTTTGAGAATTAAATAGTTTATTTTTAAAAAAAAATGAAAAAATTTCATGAAAATTGAGTTACCCAACATCTAAAAATTTTTTGAATCTTTTTTTTCTGAAAAAATTATCACAAAAAAATAAAAAAATAAATTTTCAATTGTAAAAAATCTGAAAAACAATGCTTAAATTTTTTAAAAAATATTTTTAGTTCTAATTTAACAATTAAAAGAAAATTAAAAAATTAAAAACGTCAGCTAACTAGTGTTATAAAAATTTCCAAGTGTCTGCTAAATTCAGTGTCATTAATTTTTTCAATAATAAGCTGTAAAATTATTTACAATTATTTTTTTTATTACACACGCCATATTAAATTAAGAGTATAAAAATATTTAATTACTATTTATAAATTCTTTATTTTTTTTTAAATTTGAAGGCTTTTAGACCCATGGCCGAGTGCGCAGAAGAAATAATAAAAAACAATGGATTCGAGTCCCAGATTAAGTTAATTAAGAAAAAGTCAACTGAGATAATCGTCGGTGAAAATGGTGACATGGAACGTCGAGCAAATATTCTCGTCACTGAAGTATTTGACACCGAATTGATTGGCGAAGGTGCTTTGCCGACATTTAAACACGCTCATGAGCATCTATTAGAGGTAAATAAATTTCGACGTGTTATACTAAAAAATATATGAAAATTGATGTGGGTACTCAAATGAAAGGTCTCAATGAGTGTAACACCGGGATGAGCTTATAGCTTTAAAAATGTCAATAGTTCACAAGATACAGTCATCATTTTTGATATATTTTTCATATATAAATATATATATAATATATATAATAAACATAAATATATAAAATATATGAAAAATTGATGTGGGTACTCAAATGAAAGGTCTAGAGTAGTGTAATGTCGAAGTGAGCTTATATCTTAAAAAATATCAATAGTTCACGAGATACAAGGCCATTTTTTAATTATGTATCTAGAGATAAAGCATTTTCGAATGCAGCCTAAATACTTATCACCATAAATTGACTATTGGTGAGAGTGATGTGAAATCATGAAAAGGTACAACTCCAGGTCAAGATTTTTCCAAAGATACCAAATTTAACCATAAAAACCCATTTTATCATATAAATACACAGGTCACAAAATTATACTTATTCTCTTAATAATACAAATAAATTTATTATTTCAGAAAGACTGCATCGTAGTTCCTGACAGCGGAACAGTATGGGTCCAAGTGATTGACAGCTTAACCGTCCGTAAATGGAACCGCATTAACGAGATAAAAGATCCAAAAACCGGGAAGGAATTGATAAAGCCACCTAGCTCAGTAAATAAATGCGCTGGTTCTTCGGCTGTCCACGACATCCAACTGAGCCAGCTTCCCAGAGAGTCTTTCGTGGCTTTACTGTTGCCCCAGCCGATTTTTAGATTCGACTGGTCAGGAAAAGTTCCTCTGGTGTTTAACGAAATAAATACTCTGCAATGCAATGCCATCGCGTCTGGTACAGCCCATGCAGTATTTATGTGGTGGGACCTGAACATGGACGAGGACAAGGAAATTTTGCTGAGCTGCGCGCCAGTCTGGGAGCACCCGGACACAAAGCTGGAGGAAAACAAAGGACTTTCTATGGCTGAAATCACTGACAAGCTTCCTTGGCGTGATCACTGGATGCAGGCGATCTACTATCTTCCAGAAGAAATACCTATAAAAATGAACGAACAAGTAACTCTGGTCGGTTATCACGACAGCTACTCATTTTGGTTCAACTTGCCGGTTTCCAATGAGTCGAAGCTCAAATTCACCAAGAGTCCTCCTGTCTGTGATTGCTCGCTGCACATTGCGTACTCGAGGACAAGACTGGGCCAGTTGAACGACTGCGAGAGAAATGAAAAGTATATAAGTATGTTGAAGAAACATATCACATCGGACACTACCTGCCTTTGCTTATCAGACGGCTTTTTGATTGGAGTCGCAGCTGCTAATCTGGGAGTCAAAAAAGTCGTTTTGTTTGAGCCTAATTATTTGTCTCGAAGATCTATTGAATATTTCATTGAGGCTAATCACCTGAAAGACAAGGTAGAAATTATTGAATCTATTGAACAGTTTACTTGCAAAGATAATGATAAATCCAACTGTTTAATTATTGGAGAGCCCTATTACGCCAATTCAATTTTCCCCTGGGATAATTTAAGATTTTGGTATTTAACGTCGGCTTATATGAAAGGAATTACTGCGATTCCAGTGGCGGCAACTATTCGAGGAGTCGTCGTGGAGTTTAAAGATCTTCATCATATCCGCGCACCGCTTGGAGTCTGCGAAGGATTTGATCTGACAATTTTTGATAAATTAATTATGGTATGTCTTGTTTATAAAATTTCACCTCATGTTATTTGTTTAAATGCTGTGCCGCTTATACGAATATATCAGGCAAATTACAGCATATACTGCAACGTAAAATAAATCCATGCATTAGATATATTTTTAAAATTTCGAGAATTGAGCACAATCATATATTAACACACTCGTATACTATTAACTTAATGTATTGTTGATGGTCCTGAAGGAGCTTGGAACTCCGAGATCAAATAAAATTTTTTTATTTGTCTATTTATCGATATTAATGAGGTAAGATTATTTTTATATTTTTATGTTTCAGTCTTCCAGTGAAATTAGTGATCATCCAGTCGAGGTTCATCCACTTTGGGAGTACACGGGGCGAGCACTATCAGCGGACTTTGATGTCGCGACTTTTAGGTTTGAAAATGACTTTGATAGTGAGAGCAAGAAGGAATTTTCTGGTCAAGTGCCGATTCTTGAGTGAGTATGATGTTTAATTTGAAGGAATTGAGCTTAAAACTTTTTGGTAATTATTTACAAGTGAGGTTCACCCTATTTTTGGTCATATCTAGGAGAAAAATGATCATTTTTTTTAATCTGTTTGTTTTTACGGTGCATTTATGATAAAAAATACCATAAAAAAAAAAAAAAAAAAAAAAAAAAATAAAGATTTCGATAGCTTTTTTGAATTCAAAAGTTAGAAAAAATTTTGGCGCTCATATTTCTGGATAAAATTTCTAATTTTTTTTTTTTTTTTTTTTTTTTTGTAAAAATACATAAAAAAACAAATAATTAAGAAAAAAAGTGGAATATCACAATTTTCTAAAAAATTTATAAATTTTGTTAAAAATTTGTAAAATTTGTGATAATCAAAACTTTTTTTTTTTTTAATTTTTTATTTTGTTATATAATTAAAAATAAAAATAAAAAAATGAAAATTAAAATAGTGGACCCTACTTGTAAATAATTACCAACTTTTTATTTTTCCAGAAATATTAAAATTAAAATTATAAAAATATGTAACGTGCAAGTAAATATTTTTTTTTGCTTCTTTAGAGAAGGATCATGTAATGGAGTAGCTTTATGGATAGACTGGTCCCTAGATTCTGAAACAGTAGTCTCAACAGGACCTTCAAAGCCCGTAGTCGCTGGTCAGAGACTATCCTGGGACATGAACAACCGCCAAGGAGTCCATCTCCTGCGAAAAATCCAAAACGTCAACAAACAAAACTCTCTTTCATGGTTTTTTAAATACCATAACGAAGGCTACCAATATTTTGACTTCAAGTCTTCCATAAAATTCATTTGACAAAGATCTGCTTACAATAAATAAAATAAAGCTTTTATTTAAAATATCTATAATAAAATTGTATAAAAATTTATTATACATTTGTATTTGTAAATTTATAATTTTCTATTATAAGTTATATTAAAATATTTATTTAATTATGAATTGCATTTGAAGATATCTTCAATTGTCTAGCTAGTCGTTTACCCACCAATTTTGGGTAAGTTTTCTGTTTTATTAAAAATTCTTTGCTCTGATGCGTTACCGCTCCGTTCTCCAGTTGAAATCTTTAAAAGAAAGTTTGAAATTAATAAATTAAATATTTTCTATTGAATATTTAGAATTCAACATACTTGCAAAGATAATGAAGAGGTCCAAGCATCGCGTCTTTGTACCAAGACTGGTTTTCTAAAATAGAGAGAGAGAATGCACCACTTTCTAGAGTGGATAGACACCCTTCAGCAGGCTGAGTCCTTATCACGTAACTGCTTGCAGTATTTTGCACTAACTTACAAGCTTTCAGACTTGATAAGCAAGGACTGGAATGATACATGGACTAAAAAATAAAAATTAAATCTGTATTATTAAGAGAATAAGCAAAATTTTGCGGCCAGTGTATTTATATGATAAAATGGGTTTTTATGGTTAAATTTAGTATCTTTGGAAAAATCTTGACCTGGAGTCGTACCTTTTCATGGTTTTATATCATTCACATCAATAGTCAATTTATGATGATAAGTATTTAAGCTGCATTCGAAAATGCACTATCTCTAGATACATAATTACGAAATGACCCTGTATCTTGTCAACTATTGACATCTTTAAAGATATAAGCTCATCCCGATGTTACACTCATCAAGACCTGTCATTTGAGTACCCACATCAATTTTTCATACATTTTATATATTTATGTATATTATATATATGTATATATGAAAAAATATATTAAAATGCATGTGGGTACTCAAATGAAAGCTCTTCATGAATGTAATATCGAGATGAGTTTATATCTTTAAAATCGTCAATATTTAAGAAAGTACAGTGCAATTTAACAAAATTAAGAAACGACCTTGTATCTTGTGAACTATTGACTTTTTTGAAGATATAAGCTCATCCCGATGTTACATTCATGAAGAGCTATCATTTGAGTACCCACATCAATTTTTCATATATTTTTGATATATACATATATATAATATATATAAATATATGAAAAATTGATGTGGGTACTCAAATGAAAGCTCTTGATGAGTGAAACATCGTGATGAGCTTATATCTTTAAAAACTTCAATAGTTAAAAAATTACAGTGCAATTTAACAAAAGTCACTGTTTAATAAATTAAAATTTTATTTACAATTCACAAGTCACGGCAGTCACATTGTGACTGTACGGTTGCTAGTTTTAATAAATTAAAAAAAAAAATTTTTTTTCTAATAATTTTGTATTAATGTCATACTTTTGCTTGAGGCCAAGTGCCGTCCAACAGCACAAGGTTGTAAGGTTTCTGTCCATTAACTCCAACTTTAGGAAGTTCGTTTATATCCACCGCGTCCGCTGAAGGATACAGAAGAATAGTGTTTTCTTCTTTCAAAATTTCCATCAGCCCTTCGTGTTTTGACGGAAACTTCTTGCCTCGGAACAATAAACACTTGTTCTGTTCAAGAGACAGAGAGAGCATTGGAGCTGTTCGGAGACAACGTTTAACCTCTGCGGGATGTTGGAGGATTATTATCCGTGATTGAGGACACAGAGGAGTTTTTGGCAATCCTGGACACCAACACACAGTAATTGGCCTTCTGTGAAGAAATATTTATTTTTAAAAATTAGTATTATATTTTATCATTGTTTTGATTCTAAAATATTAGAAGTAAAAGTTATTTACCTGCATTGTGAACATTGATCTCGCATTTCAGGTGGGTCGGCTGATATTTCTGATAATTCTTTCCATGCCTCGTCATTTTCTTCAGTCATTTTTCGTTATAAATATTTATATTTGGTTATAAGCTGGATAGATGGTCAATAAAGTGTTGTGTTGACAAATTAAACTGTTTGGAGCTGATACTCAGCTACGTCACACGTGTTCACTGAATTTAAACATCAGGGGTTCTCAAATTGTTTTTGCCTCATTGATGGCTTCAAAAAAAGAAAAAAAAATGTGATTTTCTCTTATGGTAAAGTCGTCTGGGAGCTTTAAAATTATTTATTACAATTAAAAGGTTTTTATTTTTTTTAATGAAAATTAACTTAGCAGATAGTTGATAATTTTAAGAATTTTTGTAACAAATAAATTATGGCAAAAAAAAATAAATTATAAAAAAAATTGACGTTTAAAAATTTTTAAAAACTACAAATGCAATTTTTTAAAAACTAGAAATTTAAATAGCGCGCTACGCGCGCGCCTTAATTTCGACCAATAAGGAATCTCTCATGTATTTTTATTGTAAGGATATTTTTTTTTGGAAGAAATTTATTTGCTAAAAAAAAGTAAAAATTGTCAAGTGATAGCTAACTTTTATGTTATGAAAATTAATTTAGCAGATATTGATTAAATTTTAATAATTTTTTTTTACCAAATAAATTAAGGTAATAAAAATTAATAAAAAATTGACATGTAGAAATTAAAAAAAA
>JZSA01003097.1:0-50565 GCA_000956155.1 Cotesia vestalis
AAAAAAAAATTCTTGACTGGAGTGTAAATTTTCTTGGCTCAAGAAAAAACTAAGGAAGATTGAAAATTTCTTGAATGAAGTCAAAGTTTCTTGGGCCAAGAAAATTTCTTCTTGCTCCATTATTACTTTTGTCTTCCTTTTAATTTTCTTGATGCATAAAGTTTGTTTTTTCTGTGTGGAATGATTGTATAAGTACAAAAAAAGTTTTTCCTATTTTATTGAATATTAAATTTCTAGTATTTCGTTGGAAAATTAACATTTATGCTATTAAACTGTAATTATATTGAAACTATTGTGACACATGAATAGCCATGGGCTATATGAAAAAATCAAGTATTGTTAATAATATTATTTTTCTAGTCATTTGAAAACTATTTTAACTTTATTTTTCTACGATTAAAAAATCTATACTATAAAATGAACAGAATAACATAATAATAATAAAAAAAGAATTTATTTATTCACCAGAATAAAACCAGCGTTACTTTTAAAGATGCGGAAATGATTTTATCAAAAATCGACGGGATACCAATGAACATCCCAGTATCAAGAAACCTCAATGATTTTTCTTGGCAGCAGTTTCGTCCATTATCACAACGAGACCTCCTAATGTGACTTAACTTCAACACAACTCGATAATACCATTAGTAATTCCGTAAGTCTAAAATCATATTATATATTATATACTTCCTTACTTCTCTACTTCCTACCTTAATATAAACTTACATTACCCATTCACTATTATACAAACACAATTCTATAATGCCTTAAAAAAAAAAGTATTCAATTTTTATTTTATTTTTTAGATTTTTATTCAAACAAATAAATTCAAAAAATACTTATAAAATTTTACACTCATATTTTTTTTTAATTTTTAAAATAAATTATTTATTACATAAAAAAAAATATTGTTATAATTTCAGTATTTTAAAAAAGCAAATAAAAAATTTTTAAATCTGTACAAATAATCAACAAAATTTTCTTCTTTAGTCCCCAATAAATTAACATTAAAAAAAAATAAACAAATCATAATTTTAAATGAATACTTCATTAATACAAGAGATTAATTATAAAAACAATATTACTCAATTATGACAACAGAGAACAGTGAAACGATTAATCGAATAAACATGATTCAAAATACAAAAGACTATAGTATGGTTTATACACAGAATAAATGATTAGATCACCGCCGCATCTAGGACAACAGGATTAAAAATATGTTTACGATTACGAAAAAAAAAAAAAAAAAAAAAAAAAATCATGTGTATACATACAAACCACGAATTAGTTAGTCACAGAACTTCCGCGTCTATTCACTAACATGACTAATTCATTTTATGCCGACGTAGACGATCGGTTTGTCATTATTAATACAATATTACATATTACATTACATCTAACACGTTAGATATTTTGTAAAGATGTCTAGTTAAGATCTCCAGAGTCTCTTCTATTCTCTCTGCGCGCTACATTGATAGAAAGATTTGTTTATATTTAATAAGCTTTATTAACTGTTAATAAACTATTTATCAAATACGATTTATTAAATGTTAATGAATATTTGTCAACTGTTAACAAATATTTATTTAAAATAAAAAGCAAAAATAGCAATTTTCTTTTGACACTTTTAATGACTCTATAGCTGGAATACATGACAAAAATTCAATTTATTAAATAAATTAACCTTTTTAATATTTAAAAATATAAAAGATAATTATGAGCTGTGATAAAATTTGGTATTTTACAATAAACGTTATTATAATGTAATATAATTAATGCAAACGATTTATAAAGATGATTTTTATTTATAAACAATCTTCATATCATATGATTTTGCAAGCGAAACAAATTAACTCAACAAAATATTTATTAACTGTTAATAAATATTTGTTAATAGATACTTATTAACTATTACACAGAAAGAAAGAAATTTTTGATTCAAGCGTAAATTATCTTAAATCAAGAAAATCTTAAGGAAGATTGAAAATTTCTTGAATTAAGTTAAATTTTTTTAAGCCAAGAAAATTTCTTCTTGCTCCAAAATGGTTTCAGGCTTATTGATCCCTGGACAAAATATCCCCGGACAAAATATCCCCGATAAGTTATCCTTCGGATTCGTTATAATTTTCGAAAGTTAAAAAAAAAACAATTATTCAAGGGCACAGCATGGTTAAAAGCGTATGTGTTTGTCTAATATCGAATAAACACACCCAAAAACCATGTTAAAAGGGCGCAACACGATTACCCGCGTATGTGTTTGTCTAATATCAAATAAATTGTTGTCAAATGTTTTTGATATAAAGTGATTGATAATAATAATAAAATAAATTTATAATTTTTTGTTATAATTTGTTGTTACTTATTATTTTAGCTCCCTATTTTGAAAATATTAATGTTATTTTACTCATGTAATTTTAATGTTATGTGTGTATTTATCTTTGTTATTTATGGTTTTATTAATAAGGTATCAGGCGTTTTGATCCTCCGACATAATATCCCCGACAAAATATCCCAAAAATAAATATCTCCGGACAAAATATCCCTGAGACTTAATATCCCCGAGGCTTAATATCACTGCGATAGAATATTTAAATATATAAACATTAATCTTTTTAAAATTAATAATATCGAATAAATACACACAAAAACCATTCTAAAAGGGCGACACGATTATACGCGTTTGTGTTGGTCTAATGTTGAATAAACACACACAAAAACCATGCTAAAAGAGCACAACACGGTAATTCGTTGTTAATTATTATTTCGAAATGTTTCATTGAAAAATTTAATTATTTAAGATATTTTGTCTGGGGATATTTATTTAAAGGATATTTTGTCTGGAGATATTTACTTTGAAAATTTTTTGTCGGGGATATTTTGTCCAGGTATCAATTATCATGGAACCCTCCAAAATAACTTCGGTCTTCCTTACAATTTTCTTGGTTCAAGAAAAATTTTTTTTTCGGTGTAATAAATGTATTTTTCTCCCAAATAAATATTTATTGAATGTTAAAAAATATTTATTAAAATTTAATAAATTAAATAATTGTCTTCAAATAAATTAAATTATAAATCGTTAATAAATCTTTTTATCAGTGTAGACCAAGGTTTGGTTGTACTACTTCAATGTACGGTACCATTATATCGATTTAAATGACGATCATTCATTGTCAATTCAATTCGATAATTTGTCATGTACATCGATAGTAATCTCCGAGCCGATGTGATGTCGCAATTCCTGTTTTTTTTTTTTATTTAATTTTTTCTTTTTTATTTAAATTTAAATTTAAAACAAAGTAAATTATGTTTGCAGATCAGAGTGGCATGCGACTAGTAAACGTGGAACGGGCGTGTCTCTTGCTGACAACGATTCACGTTTTGGTCAACGAGATTGTCGACGCGAAGACCTTCACCCTAGGCTACATCACCGGTTCCAAGAGACGGCCTGACGATTTCGAGTACCAGAGACCTGGTACTCGTATCTCTGGAGCTATCACTCTCGCTGTTCAAGAGGTATCGTTTATTATTATTATCATCATCAATAATAATTAATAATTTCCGATAAATGATTGATCGTTAATTTCGGAGATAATTCAAGGACTTGAAAACCTTCGTTAAAATTAATTTTTTATTTTATATCAAATAAAGCAATAGTGAGTGGTGTTAATGACGCATGAACAACGATTTTAATTTTTGGACGTGCATTTTACTGCAGCCGGAATTATTTCCCATAGCTTTCACCGCCTGATCTTGCTCTTGGTATTGGAAGAAAAAAATCTTGGCTCGATCGTTAAGTGTTTTATGTTTTCAACAACTTTTTTTTTATCCCCGTAATTCTTTCTTCTTTTATGTTTCTTCTTTAGGAGTATTTTATCATGTCTTCAGCTGTAAAAAATAGACTTGTTTCAGTCAATTAACAGTCACTTTGTTTCTTATAATTAGTTAAGGACCGGTGGAAGAGTTAATAAAAAAATTTTTAAGAAAAGATTCGTTTAATGTTAAACTTGTAAAAATTTTTTCAAATAAAATCTTCTTGTATATTTTTTAAGTAATTTGAACTTTTTAAAAATTGTAATTAAAATTAATTTTTTTAAATGAAATTTTATTCAAAAAATAATTTTTACTAGCATCAAAAGTTAGAAATGTAATTCAGCATTGCTCAAATAAATTAATTAATTAGTATAATCTATGATTTAGATAGATCAAATTATTTAGATGGAGTTGAAAGAAGAAATTTTATTAATATCAAAATTTGATTCATTTTTTTTTTGAGATCAAAAAAAAATTTTTTTTCAGATATTTTGAATCTTCATAAAAATGTTTATGAAGGAATTGAAATTACTTCAGTTGAAATGAAATTTTATTAAAAAAAAACCTAAAAGTGTTTATAAAGTCAAAGATTTAATTTAAAATAAAAATATTTATAATTTATATTAAAATTGATTAAATAATTCGTATATTGTAAAATTTAAACACTTTAAATCATTTAGTTGTAATCTATATTATTAAGAGAATAAACAAAATTTTGTGGCCAGTGTATTTAAACGATAAAATGGGTTTTTATGATTCAATTTGGTATTTTTGGAAAAGTCTTGACCTGGAGTTGTGCCTTTTCATGATTTCATATCACTCTCACCAATAGTCAATTTATTATAATAAGGATTCAGGCTGCATTCAAAAATGCTCTATCTCTCGATAGATAATGAAGAAATTACCTTGTATCTCGTGAACTATTGACATTTTTAAAGATATAAGCTTATCCTGATGTTACACTCATCAAGACCTTTCATTTAAGTACCCACATCATTTTTTCATATATTTATATGTACTATATATATGTATATATGAAAAATATATCAAAATGCATGTGGGTACTCAAATGAAAGGTCTTGATGAGTGTAACGTCGGGATGAGCTTATATCTTTGAAAATATCAATAATTAAGAAATGACCTTGTATCTTGAGAACTATTGACATTTTTAAAGATATAAGCTTATCCTGATGTTACACTCATCAAGACCTTTCATTTAAGTACCCACATCATTTTTTCATATATTTATATGTACTATATATATGTATATATGAAAAATATATCAAAATGCATGTGGGTACTCAAATGAAAGGTCTTGATGAGTGTAACGTCGGGATGAGCTTATATCTTTGAAAATATCAATAATTAAGAAATGACCTTGTATCTTGAGAACTATTGACATTTTTAAAGATATAAACTCATCCTGACATTACATTCATCGAGACCTTTCATTTGAGTACCCACATCAATTTTTTCATATATTTATATATATTTTATATATGTATTTATGAAAAATACATCAAAATGCATATGGGTACTCAAATGAAAGCTCTTGATGAGTGTAACATCGGGACAAGCTTATATCTTCAAAAACGTCAATAGTTAAAAAAGTACAGTGCAATTTAACAAAATTCATTATTTAATAAAGCAAAATTTTATTTATTTATATTTTACAAGTCACGGCAGTCACATAGTGACTGCAAGTTTGCTAGTATTTATTATTTATATTAAAATTAACTAAATAATTGTTATATTGTAAAATTTAAATAATTTTAATCATATTGTTGTAATCTGAATCATTCAGTTAATTTATTAATAAAAATTGTAACGAAAATTTTCCGCTTACATCCTGAAAAATAAGATCAATTTAGTACTATGACAGTAGACTAAAAAAGGTTCTCCTTATTATGTATTATGTTTAAAAATACCGTATTGTACAATATAAAAAATTCTAATTCCAATAAAACAATTGGGCAATTTATAATACTGTAGAGGTACAGAAATATAAAAAATACTTGTCTTCTTACTAAACCTCAAAGTGGTATCCTTGTAATTTTTTAAGGTTAACGCGGGTGAACTAGGCAAACGCGGACATAAATTGGAGTTCCTGGTCGCTGAAACTTATGGAGAAGAAGAAACGAGTATTTTCATGACCGCTGAACTTTGGACTAAAAATATTAGCGCTTATATTGGTCCTCAGGAGACTTGTATTCATGAAGGAAGAATGGCGGCTGCTTTCAACCTTCCAATGATCTCATATGTAAGTTTATCTACTTATTATTATTATTATTACTATTATTGTTATAACGATATTCTACACTCAGCATTTTATATATTTTTTTCAAGAATTATTGCATGGTAAATCAGATTTAGAAAACTTCTAGACATTTTACATGAATTGGACTTTTATTAAATTATATTTTTATTTAATTTATCAATGAAGCTATATTTCTCGTTTTCAATACGACAAATGCACTAAAACAATTCATGTGAAAATCGGAAAGTTACTCGGGTAAAATATATAAACTTTTGTATATAAATTGAATAAAAATGTACGTTTGATTGAATCTTATTGATCGTAAAAAAAAGGACGTCGGACATAAAACTGTTTGGGATCCAGTGAAAATGTTTACAGATTGGGCTATTATTTATAAGTGAGACCAGTGGCGAATATTTTATTTTTATTTTTATTGTTATTAACTCTTTTCCGTTCTGAAACAAGGCGCAGTAAGTTGCATTAATTATATAGTTGTGATAAGCTCTAAGTTATTAGTTAACTTTGTCAAAAGGAAGGAAGAAGATAAGGATTACGCTAGTGTTGTTTCAAATTAAATATGAAAACATTTATTCAAAATTACCAAGTTATTATGTCATACTTTATTTTTTTTTTTAAATTGGTTTTAAAGATTTTTGTTTAATTAACAAAAAATTTAGAAAAAGAATTTCTAAAATATCAATTTTTTCTGGTCAAAAAATTGATATTTTTGAATGTCTTCTTACTAAACCTCAAAGTGGTATCCTTGTAATTTTTTAAGGTTAACGCGGGTGAACTAGGCAAACGCGGACATAAATTGGAGTTCCTGGTCGCTGAAACTTATGGAGAAGAAGAAACGAGTATTTTCATGACCGCTGAACTTTGGACTAAAAATATTAGCGCTTATATTGGTCCTCAGGAGACTTGTATTCATGAAGGAAGAATGGCGGCTGCTTTCAACCTTCCAATGATCTCATATGTAAGTTTATCTACTTATTATTATTATTATTACTATTATTGTTATAACGATATTCTACACTCAGCATTTTATATATTTTTTTCAAGAATTATTGCATGGTAAATCAGATTTAGAAAACTTCTAGACATTTTACATGAATTGGACTTTTATTAAATTATATTTTTATTTAATTTATCAATGAAGCTATATTTCTCGTTTTCAATACGACAAATGCACTAAAACAATTCATGTGAAAATCGGAAAGTTACTCGGGTAAAATATATAAACTTTTGTATATAAATTGAATAAAAATGTACGTTTGATTGAATCTTATTGATCGTAAAAAAAAGGACGTCGGACATAAAACTGTTTGGGATCCAGTGAAAATGTTTACAGATTGGGCTATTATTTATAAGTGAGACCAGTGGCGAATATTTTATTTTTATTTTTATTGTTATTAACTCTTTTCCGTTCTGAAACAAGGCGCAGTAAGTTGCATTAATTATATAGTTGCGATAAGCTCTAAGTTATTAGTTAACTTTGTCAAAAGGAAGGAAGAAGATAAGGATTACGCTAGTGTTGTTTCAAATTAAATATGAAAACATTTATTCAAAATTACCAAGTTATTATGTCATACTTTATTTTTTTTTTTAAATTGGTTTTAAAGATTTTTGTTTAATTAACAAAAAATTTAGAAAAAGAATTTCTAAAATATCAATTTTTTCTGGTCAAAAAATTGATATATTTGAAAAATTTATTTTTAGTAGATTTCATAAAAATCTAACTATTGCATTGATCCTCATGACGGAACTTTTGAAAAATTTTGCTAAATTTCGACTATTTATGTACACCGAAAAAAAAAATTTCTTGAACCAAGAAAATTGTAAGGAAGACCGAAATTATTTTGGAGCAAGAAGAAATTTTCTTGGCTTAAAAGAATTTAACTTCGTTCAAAAAAATAATTTTTCTGAAATTATTTAATTTAATTTTTTTTAATTTGAAATTCTAATAACTGTAAAAGAAAAAGCGCAAAAAAATTCACAATGCTCATAAATATGCGCACATATATGTCAATATATATATCATATAGATTTCGGCATGTATGTTAACATATATATCTACGTATATCTGTTAACATACATACAGAAATATAGGTAACCTCTATATTTCGATATATTTGAAATATATATTGGCATCTATATGAAAATATTTGATAACATATATCTGAAAATATATTTAACATATTTTTTTTTTGCGCACATATATATTGTATATGTCACATCTATCTTAGATCTATTTTTCACATACATATTTTTCCGTGCGGGCAAAATCTCAAAAATTCACATTTCTTCACTTTTTTACTCGAATAACTTTCGAATGTCGTAACTTTTTTTTTTAAGGTTTTTTTTTCTCAAAATTACTGAAGTTAAAACTTTTAATTGACTAAACACCTTTAAAGTTATCATTTTTATTGAAGTATGAAATCTACTTCCATTTCGGCTCCCGAATGGCCTTTTTTTCAAAATTATTCTACTCTTAATAAAGTATAAAAAAAAATATGTGATTGCTTAATAAAAAATTATAAAAATTATTTTTATGGATTGAAATAATCTTGGCCGTAAAATTAATCAATAATAATTTTTTAAAATAAAATTTTACATCATAGTTGAATGATTGCTTTCACTTAATTAATTGAAAGTAAATATTAAAAGCAGCTCATCAATAGACTAAATGTAATGGAAAGTAAAGTGAAAAATAAGGCCTCGAATCCCAGGTGATAAATTGTCTGGCTTATGTAATAGAATAAGAATAGAAGACGAGATGAGTTAAATGAACCTTCTTAAATTTACAATATATCAAGCTTAAATATAAAAGTTTGATATTGAAATCCTAATAATATGATAAATTTTTTTCAGTTCTGCACACATCAGGAAACATCAAATAAGATTGAATTTCCAACATTCGCTAGGACTCGCCCGCCAGACACCCAAATATCAAAATCTGTCGTTTCAGTATTACTAGCATTTAACTGGACAAAAGTAAGTTCATTCATAAAAGTTTAATGATTTACTTTTAAAAGTATCTTTTCTAATGGTTCTAATAAATTTTTATCACCAGGTCACATTTATGTACATGAACTCAAGTTTATTTGAGTTCAATAACAAAATGTCAAGCGTAGCGATGACAATTCTCGATTCATTTGAGTCGTCTGGAATCTCTGTAAATTATCTCCGTTGCTGGAAGGAGCCGTACCACGTCACTCACATGAACAATCCGTTCCATGAGCTCGTTGCGACTACTTATCGTGAAACGCGAAGTAAGTAAGGCCATGAAAACACATTTTTTATTTTACTATTTATGTACTTGATTTTACTCTGTTTTTATTTATTTATTTATTTATTATACCATAAAAATAAGTTATTGTTTAGTGAATTTGATAGATTACACAATTGATAATGTTTGTAAGTTAAAAAAAAAATTCTATTTTTTTTCAGCCTCAATTGATAGTTTTTAACTTAAGATTTATTATGACCAGTGCTTATTGCAATTTTCTATACGCTCAGACTTGAAATTCCAACAGGCTATGAGCTAAATTCAATATCATTTCTTCATCGAATTAGTAAAATACCTTTTTTTTTAATAAGCGAATGTAAATTACATAAAATTTTTGTTCTTTCTAGCAGATTTTTTAGCCAATTCAGCTTGACAAACTGAGTCAGAAAATGTCGTTCGTTCAAAAGTGTATATATGTATATATTTACATTGTAACCCGACTTGTCAGCAAGATAGCGTTTTTAATTTATAACCGATTCTTCTCAAAATCAACATGCTTTATCTATCGATAAAGATCGAGGTTAATTTCAAAGATGAACCTAAATCAGGCGAGTAGTTTGTATATGACAGAATTTTGAAATTTTTGAAAATTGTAAAAATTTATGTTTTTACCGCTTACGATAGTAAAATATTAAAAATTCCTTAAATTTTCTTCCCATGTAGTAATAATCTCAATTTTGCACATTTTAGAGTTGGTTCAAAGAAACAGTTTTACTGTTGCAGCTGTTTTAGAATTATTGGCTGTACACTGAAAAAAAAAATTCTTGACTGGAGTGTAAATTTTTTTGGCTCAAGAAAATATCAAGGAAGATTGAAAATTTCTCGACTGAAGTTAAAGTCTCTTGAGACAAGATAAATTTTTTGAGCCAAGAAAATTTCTACTTGCTCCAAAATAACTTTTGTTTCCCTTAAAATTTTCTTGGCGCAAGAAATTTTTTTTTGTGTGTAATATTATTTATTTATTTTATTTATTTATCAAAATTTTTAGACCCTGAAGCCTTAGCTCCCTAAGGGCCTTACATCTAAATAAATACATAGTAATAATAATAGTAATTAAACAGTAATGGAAATGATAATAAAATACAGTATAGAAAAGCAAGAAAGTAACGTTGTCTCCAAGCAAACTCTACCTAAGTTATCTAAGTTACCATCTAATGACTTTAGCTAATAAAACAAAGAATAGAAAAAGTATGAATTTGAATATATATAGTAATTACAGTAATTAATCATCTTTATCTACAAAAAACTTATAGCATTTAGATCGAAATTCATTGTAATCAATAATCGTGACAATCTCTTCCGGTAACTGGTTCCAGACTTATTATTTTATATTATATTATTTTATAAGAAATTAATATTTTTTTTATTTGAGAAATCTATTTCCATTTCGGTTGCCAAATGGCCTTTTTTTAAGTTATATAGCAAATTTTACGTCATACTTTTTAGTTATCACTTGAGTATACGGAAAGTTCCAAGAGATGGCTGCAGTAGTAAATCGCTATAAGAACTATACTTGAAAAAGGCGTTCTCTAAGTTAGAAGCGAGATTTTTTTGAAACCAACATTTGAAAATATAAATGAAAATGCCATTCAGCCTCACCTGAAATGGAAAGTAGATTTCATGTGATACAAGATTTTGCTATCTTTTTTCGATCAAAAGTTATTCATCAATAAAGCCACAAAAAAAGTGATTTCCACTATTTTGATAATTTTGAAGAACTAATGCTTCGAAATTAATTTATTGATTTCGTCCATTCTAGAACTCATGCAAGCTAATTGTCCAAGAAACCTATGTACCAAATTTTGTTAGGATCTGTTGAAAATTCTTGATAGAATAACGTTCATAAGTCGGTTGTACTGTACACATTGCTTGAAAATTATTCAATAGACCTCTCAACTTTCATAAAGTAACTAAAAATTGACTAAAAGTCAATGTTATATACGTCAAATCAAAGAAAATTTTGTTAGCTTTTACATGAATTTTTTAAAAATTAGCTATCTCTTTTCAATCAAAAGTTATACATCAATGAAGTAACTGAAAACGTAATTTTCACTTTTTTGAAAATTACGCCAAAAAGGCCGCCATTTCTAAACTAATTGACCGATTTTGCTTATCTTCAAACTCGTTCAAGGTAATTACCCAAAGAATATTTGTATCAAGTTTCATCAAGATCGGTTGAAAACTTTTGCAGATATCCTGATGACAAGGTCGGTTATATTACATATATAAATTTTTTAACCAATAGTATTTTTGGAACCTACTCGACTGATTATAACATATGATCAATCATGAGAAAAATCAGTTGAAAATTGCACCTTGAGAAGAAATGCAATAGTTAGATTTCTAAAAAAATATACCTAAAAAAAATGAAGTATATTTATTTTTCTGATATTTATATCATTAATACTCTAAAATATTGCATAAAAAAGCTTGTCATTAAATTTAAAGTATGTTTTTTAAATAAGGAGCTTAAAATAAAAAACATTAAAATTGAAGACAACATATTTTTCAATTGAGACATCTTGCAAAGATTTATTACCATAATTAATTTCGTTGAAGATAAGGAAAACATTTGATATTTTGAAAGGCTATATAAAATGGTAATTATTAAAAGTTAAAAGAGATGCGCTTAACGATTTATGTATATATGACACACAATTCACAAGAATGTAAGATTGTCGGACTTGACATATTTATTAGACTCGGAGACTCTCACTTGTATTGTAGTAGCTAAACCCGCATGACAGTCATGCACGTATAGTAGTACCGTGCTTGGAATACGTCGGATTTATTCGCGAATAAGTCGACTACATGCCGACTAATGTGGCAACCACGTGCTCTTTATTCGCTTGATACTCCCTTCACATCTAAACTGTAATGTACTGTGTTTAATGTACATTATATACCCGGCAGGTTATCAAAACGCACGTGCGTTTAGTTATTTTATTTGAAGCCTCGTTATCCCAAAGAGGGACTATACTAACGATGCCGACGTTTTTTTTTATACTCTTTTTCCTTTTTCATTACTCTTTACTCTTTGTCGTATAAAAATAAACTGTTACATAAATATTCAACGCGTACACTTTTTTCCACGTATTATTTAATTACGCTATGATGGTATTTTTAGAATTAGAATGTTACACTTTCAAAATGGATTACATTGCTTAAATCTTAGAAGTAAGAAAAATAGCGACGTCCATGATTCAAGGAGATAAGAAAATAGGAATATTTATCATTTTGTACAGTAACTAGCCTCATTTTTAATAAAATTGTTAATTATACAATCTATGATAAGATTCATTACTATTTTATGGTAATTAATTACTGTGCTACACTGTTACTAAATAAACAGTAAATAGCACTATTCATATCATCCTAGGAATTGAAATTATGTAGAATGCTACTCAAGTCCTATGTTACATAGATTTCATTGATTTAAATAAATGAGCTACAATATAACTAAAAAATATTGATATATAATGAAATATTTTAATTAGATATTAAGTAACTATCGAGAAGTATTCTGAATTGTTAATTTTATCTTTTACATCATTAATTTTCAGGCTTTCAATTTTAGAAGATCAATTTTAGAGATTATTTTATGATCACATTTTATCAAGTTATATTTTTATCAAATTACAGTTAATAAATAAAATACAGTGATATTATTTAATTACATTAAATTTTTAATGATATTTCATTAATATAACAATAATAAATTATAAATTAATTTTTCTTAGGAATGTTAATGGTAACTGAATTTAAAATCATTGTTACATTGTTTTAAAAGTAAATCTTTATGGATATGGAGAAAAGTAATATTTGTCATTCTATACGGTAACTAGCCTCATTTTTAATAAAATTGTTAATTATACAATCTATGATAAGATTCATTACTATTTTATGGTAATTAATTACTGTGCTACACTGTTACTAAATAAACAGTAAATAGCACTATTCATATCATCCTAGGAATTGAAATTATGTAGAATGCTACTCAAGTCCTATGTTACATAGATTTCATTGATTTAAATAAATGAGCTACAATGTAACTAAAAAATATTGATAATAACGAAATATTGGTATTGATCACTTCAGTTTGCTTTCATTTAATAATAAACTTTATTACTTTAAAATTTTTTTAAACTGAAATTGCTTTTATCAAAATTTATAATTTGCCTTTTTATAAAAGTAAAAAAAATTATTTATTACATTTCGATTTAATGAGTTTAAGATTGTTTTTAGTTTTTTTTTTTTAATTTGTTCACTTATTGATTGAATTTAAATATATATCCAATCCATAATAAATTTATTTATTTATTAATGCATAACCTTACTGATTGAATTATGAATGTATAGGAGATAATTAATGAAACTATGTAGAACAGGGATGAGTTGAATTGTTATAATATTCTTCTCAATGTAGAATGATAATAATTACTATGTTAACATAGCCGAAGTCACTATCAAAAATTGAGAAAATTAATCTGTCAAGGAATTTTCGCCTTTAAAAAATCCTCGTTATAATCTTACATAGTAATAGTTACCATGTTACTTTGAAAATATAACTATTATTTCTTCTTTTCGTATTAAGTAATGGAAAAGAATTTAATTTCGATTTCAATTGCGCTAAAAAATTAAAATTAAAATGCTCAATTTTTTAAAGCAATAAATCATTTACAAAAACTAAAAGACTAAAAAGAAACCAATTCTTCTTTTCACTGTTTGCATAATATTTTCTCTAGCTTCTACAAGCGTCGCGACGAGGTTTTATTAGATCATTGGTCTCTCAGTACCGTCGACCTGATCGAGGGTTTGAAAAAGTCTTTATGAGTCTTTCTATTTTTTTCTTTACGACTCGCTAAAAATTTTGTTAGAATATTTACGTGACACTTTTTTCACAAATTATTATTCTTCTTACAATGTTTTCCAGTGATAGTAATAAATGTGTGTTGAAAACTCCATAGTCGGGAATATTTTTATCAACTCTTTCGTACAGCTAGGAACGATTTTCACGGTCCGTTTTCATTTTTCTGGTAAGCTAAACTCGGAAAATAAATGGTTAAACATTTTCCATCTCCATCTATATACTTCATACGATAAACTATACACTAGCCATTGAATATTCAAACTTTTAAAAGATAGAAGTGGCTGAAACATTTGGATATTGTCCAAGAAACGGATGCCGTAACTAACGAGCTATAATTTACTATTTCCTTTTTTCGAGCTCATTCGTTCTACAAATATATTGACTCTTATATATTTTAAATATACATATATATTTTTTTTTATTTGTTTTAGTATATGTTATACTTGGCAACTATTATGAGCACATGGGTCTCCTGATGGCATTAAATGACAAGAAATTACTTGAAAATGGTAACTATTACTTCATTTTATTATTTTTATTCCTGTTATTATTATTTTATTATATTTTTATTCATTAGACCAAAATTAGACACAGTAAATTAATTTTCAATTAAGCTTTAATTTATTTTAAATACTCTTTTGCAAGAAGATATTTTAATTGAAACCATTTAATCAAACTACATAATTTAACTTAAAGCCAAGAACTTAATTATGTATCAACCCGGTTTCTTCTATTCCACAGTTTTCTGTATTCTAGTTCTGTAACATATGACCCGCAGACAGAATATCTGGAACGAAATAACTTATTGGTATAATCAGCATTTGTGTAATAACTGTAAATTTTAAAACTAAAATTTTTTGTTAAATTTTATCACTTTAATTTTTAAAAGTATTGAATAATAATAACTTATTTAATCACAATATAAAAAGATTAGATATTATTTAAATTAATTTTAAAAATAATATTGATACACAGAAAAAAAAAATTTCTTGAACCAAGAAAATTGTAAGGAAGACCGAAGTTATTTTAGAGCAAGAAGAAATTTTCTTGGCACAAAAAAAATTTAATTTCGTTCAAGAAATTTTAACTTAATTCAAGAAATTTTCATTCTTCCTTAAGATTTTCTTGATTTAAGAAAATTTACGCTTGACTCAAGACTTTTTTTCTTTTTGTGTATGATCAAGAATAAACTTATAAGACTAACAAAATATTAACAATTCCTCCAAAAATTTAACAAAAAAAAAACTAACTGTCTTACTGATCATATCAAATTTACTATAAAAATTGTTTTTAAAATAAAAACTCTCCCTGTCACAAAATTTTCCTTACTTTCTTAATTATATAGATTTTAAATTAAGTATCGTCAATAAATATCGTGAATTCAGGGTATAATATAGATAATAATATTTTAGTCAAGCAGAAACACAAGTATTTAAAAATTGTACTTTTCATGTTGTAAGTGCATGCAATTATGATTAATGAGACGTTGCTAATATTTTATTCGTATATTAATGTCACTACATTATTATCGTTCAAGTTTATTCATTCAAATAACTCTCAAAAGTTTTCCAGTAACAAAATCATTAAATTAAAATCCCTAAAAATTTTAATATTTGTGATTATCTTCAACTGTTTAAAATGCATCGAAACTGTGGATAAGAAACTACAACCAAACTGTTACAACCATCTGCTATTTCCAATTTAGTTGATATTTATAAATTTTGTTGTTTTGCTTATTAAAACGCTTAATTCTCCCGAGAGGGCTTTAATTACTTACCAATTTATATAATTTACCATCTTCACTTTTTAAATCAAAGTTAGTCATAAATTTTATACTTTGACTTCGTTAAATTCAAGTAAATTTTTTTTTCTGTGTAGCAACCTTGCAGTCACTATGTGACTGTCGTGATTTTGAAACTATAAATAATAAAAATTTTGCTTTATTAAATAATGACTTTTCTTAAATTGCACTATACTTTCTTAACTGTTGACGTTTTTAAAGATATAAACTCATTCCGATGTTACACTCATCAAGAGCTTTCATTTGAGTACCCATATACATTTTGATATATTTTTCATATATACATATATAAAATATATATAAATATATGAAAAAATTGATGTGGGTACTCAAATGAAAGGTCTTGATGAGTGTAACATCGGTATGAGCTTATATTTTTAAAATCATCAATAGTTTACAATATACAAGGTCATTTCTTATTTGTGTATATAGAAATAGAGCTTTTGTAAAAGCAACCTAAACACTTATCATAATAAATTGACTATGGGTGAGAATGATGTGAAACCTTAAAAAGGCACAAATTCAAGTCATGACCTTTGCAATGCCACTAAATTTCACTAAAAAAACCGATTTTATCATATGAATATCCTGGACACAAAATTTTTCTTATTCTCTTAATAATTTAAATTATTATTACATCATATATAAGTCTGCCTCACCGGGTAACTGTCAAGTTAATAAAGTGAATCAATTCGTCTACCCCTATGAATGTAATTATTGACATTTCCAATGGGTCAAAAACTTGAGCTCACAAATAAACTAGAAAAAAAAATTAAAAAAAGAAGTTAGTCAGTTGTAAATATTATGTAAATGCACAATATAATTCAATATTTCATTATTGACCTCAGGAGACTATTGGGTGGTTGGAGTAGACCCGGAACAGTATGACGAACAACAACCCGAGAAGTATCTTCGTGGTCTGTGGCAAAAGCAGACGGATCTTTCAGTTCTTCGTGCTTACAGAAGTTACTTTAGTATCGTGGCTTCGGCTCCAGTAAACTTTGACAACTTTACCAGATTAATTCACGAGTACAGACAGAAGCCACCCTTCAACTTCAGTAATCCACTGGCGAACGTTGGGGGAATAGTTCAGGTGACTTGAGACACCATACTACAATTATCATAAAAATTTTATTGACGGTTATGTAGTCAACTGCTACTATACCCACTTTTATATTTTTTATTTTTCCTTCAAAGTAGATAGTACCAGAGACGGCTTATCTCTACGACGCTGTTCATCTCTATGAAAGATCTCTTCTAGCTGCCTTAAATGAGGGTCGTGATCCTAGAGATGGTCGCAAGATGGTTGAAGCACTTCACGGGGTTCATTATCACAGCGCTATGGGGTGTGTATTTATTTTTTCACTTTTGTACGATTTATAATAAGAAGCACAGAGAGTACTTTAACATCGAAAAAAATTTTTCGCTTCCTTTCTGAAATTATTTTTATTGTTATTATCTTGTTTGCTTACAGATCCAAAATAATTTGTGTATCATCAAAAAAATAATTTAATAAAGATTAATTCTACAAATTTCAAAAATTTATTGAGTGTTAAAAGATAAAAAAATATCATTAAAATAAATTAAAAAATTTGTTCCTGTTTTTGCAATAGAAAAATCTTCGGAGCTTGAAAATATAATAAGCTGATGAAAAATCCATTATTTTTTAATTAAATAATTTTTGATTTTTTTTTAATTAATTAAATAAGAACTAAAAAAATTGTTTTGAAAAAATTGCATTTAAAATTTTCCAAATTTTCTACATGTAAAAATTAAAAAAAAATTTTTTTTCTAATAATTTATTTGATTAAAAAAATCTTAAAAATTTTCAGATGCCTGATAGTTAAATGTTAATGATCATAAATAACTATCTGACTCGATTTTATTCATTTATAATTAATGAAAAACTAAACTGATGTTTTCTTTGTTAATATATCTAAACCATATACGGTAAATTTTGTTTCATATGCGCATGCGTGTTATAAGAAAAGCTGGAGCTGAATTGAGTAAGGAAATTTACGGCGAAACATTTTAAATAAATAGTAGATTACATACCTAGGGCAGTAAAATAAGACTTTAGGTACTGCTCTAAGAATGTAATAAACTATAAATAATTGCAATAATAAATTTTCATGATACTAAAATCAGTAGACAACTGAAAATTTTTAAAATAGATCATTTATGAAAAAAAAAAATATTTTTAAAAATTCGGACTTAAAATTTTTTATTTTTTACATTTGGAATTTTTTTACCAATTTTTTTTCATCATAATTTTATTGTTGCAAAAATTGAAAAAAATGTAATGTCTTTTTATTTCTTCTTTAAATTAAATTTAAATTTTATTTTTTCCCCTTCACTTGATCAATTTCCAATAAAGAATATTTGTTATAAAAAACTAGCTGTTACCCGCCCGCTTCGCTGCGCATTTTATAGAATTGTAATTTTAGATCTAGACTTGAAATTCAATTGGAGTATTATTTTGACTTGCACAGGTTCCACATTCCATCGAATGGGAAGTAAAATTTATTGAAATCTGTATTGAGATGATCTCTACATGACAAACAAAAGATCCTTACCAAATTTGCAGCTTTTTGAAGCTATATTTTAAAAATTAAGATTTTTTATTGTTAACACCCACCCCTGCGATCTTTATTGGAGGTGATTCGGTGTGAAATCCGTTCTTAGATCATTTTTGTATCACATGTAGACGACTCCTATTAAATTTAGAGTCTATAGGAGCTATAGCTTGGAAATTAAAAATTTTCATTGTTAATACCTACCCCCGCAATCCTCTGTGGGGTGAGATATCGTAAAATTCATTGATAGATTATTTCTACATCTCTTACAGAAGATTCCTACCAAATTTGGAGTCGATAGGAGCTATAGTTTAAAAAGGGAGATTTTTCATTATTAACGCCCCCGCAATCCTCTTTGGGGTAGAATATCCTAAAATTCGTTCATAAATTATTTTTTCATCACTTACAGAAAATTCCTACAAAATTTAGAGTCTGTAGGAGTTATAGCTTGACAATTAAAAATTGTGATTGTTAATATCCTCCCTCGCAACCCTCTGTGAGGTGGGTTATCGTAAAATTCGTTTATAGATTATTTTTACATCTCTTACAGAAGATTTCTACCAAATTTGGAGTCGATAGGAGCTATAGCTTGGAAATTAAAAATTTTCATTGTTGATAGCCACCCCCGAGACCCCTAGTGGAGGTTAGATATCATAAAATTCGTTCATAGATTATTTTTCTCACCTCCGGGCGGAAAGCGTCAATTTTCCTCCCGCTGCGCTAAACGAAAATGCCGCTTTCCACCTCCGTCGAGGAGAAAAATAGTATACAGCCCTTAGGAAGTAAAAAAGAAAACCTCAGATCACAAATTACATGTGATCTGAGGCTTTTCTTATTTTCCTTCCCAAGGGGTGTAATATACTATTCTACATCTCTTATAGAAGATTCCTACCAAATTTGGAGTCGATAGAAGCTATAGTTTAAAAACGGGAATTTTTCATTGTTAACGCCCCCGCAACCCCCCTTGTGGGTGAAATTTCGTAAAATCCGTTCTTAGCTGACCTCTACATGGCGAAAGTAATATTCCTACTAAATTTCAAGTCTCTAGGTCTTATAGTTCCAGAGATATCGTGATGAGTGACTATATCTGTGGAAAGTTTCCTATATATATATATATATATATATAGATTCAATAATCATTATAAATCGTGGATTTTTAGATTTTTCAAACTTTTTAAAATTATTTTTATCAATAAAATGAACTTAAATTTTATAATTAAAGTAATTAATAAATAATTTCCACAGATACATGGTCTACATGGATAAAAATGGTGACGCTGAAGGAAATTACACGTTGATTTCTCTGGACAATCGTTCGGACACCGGACACGGGCTGTATCCCATCGGTTACTTTATTGGAAAAGAAGAAGTAACAAGCCTGCCTGTAAGTCTACTTTTTTTACTAACACGAAACTTGAATACCAATGAAGTATTGATTCTATTTATTATTCAAATATTACTTTTGTGATAGCCAAAGATAGTGCTAGTGATACAATAAGTTATTGAATAATCTAGAGAATAGTCCGTGTAATATTTCGCGAATCGATAGACGAGTGGGGTAATAGCTCTCCTCTTCTCTCAATTTTCTTTGATGGCTATTTCAACTTCTCGAGTAGAGTAGAGAGTTTAAGCTGTTAGCTTGGAGCCAACTGCTACTCCGATTTTTTGTTTCAATGCCAAAATATTATTGATAAATTGTCTCAACTTGCTTCAATTTATTAGTAAAATTTTTTTCTTTCAGAAATTAAGACTGACAAGAGAAATTATGTGGCTGGGTAATGGTCCGCCTCTTGCTGAACCACTCTGCGGATATCACGATGAAAAGTGTAATGGTAATATATTTATTATTATTATTATTATTATTTTAATATATTGCAATTCTCTGAAATTTACCGACTTTTAACGAGGTGATAATTTTTAGCTCACACTGGAGAAATAGTCGGTGGAATCGCTGGAGGATTACTCATTATTTTTTTATCAATTTCGTTGATTCTTTATCGCAACTGGAAATATGAGCAAGAATTGGATTCACTTTTATGGAAAGTTAATTATAAGGACATTCAAATACGGGAAAATAAGGATGATAATGTTAATTGTGAAGCAAAGACACATTCTAAGGTAATTTCTTCTTTACTAATTAAATTTTTGGGTTTATTAATTAATGATAACTTGCAACTTTCAGTCACTATGCGACTGCCAAGATTCACGGATTATGGATAAGAAAACTTTGGTTTAATGATTTTTTTGATATTCAAAATCACACAATAGATAGTTTTGGTACTTTTTAAATAAATTTAAATAATAATAGGGCTATTACAGGGTCAATTACAAATAATTTAATAGATATATGTGACGGAACAAATTTATAGAACCAACAAGCTATTCAAAACTGCTCCAAAAACTTGACATGAAAAATTGACTATCACTGAAAAATATATAAAACCATGAAAAGACACAAATTCTTATCAAGACCTTGGAAAGGTCTTTGACGTGTATTTGTGCCTTTTCAAGGTTCCATATCATTCTCACCGATAGTCAATTCATAATGATAATTATTTAGACTGCATTTAAAAATACTCTATTTCTAGATACATGATTAAGAAATGACCTTGTATCTTGTGAACTATTGACATTTTTGAAGATATAAGCTCACCCTGACATCACACTCATCGAGACCTTTCACTTGAGTACCCACATCAATTTTTTCATATATTTATATATATATTATATATATATATGTATTAGGGTTTGCCAAAATGTAACTTCCGTGAGAAACCTTTTAGAATAAAAATTTTGAGTTTCGCTTTTAACAGGGGCTGCGTTTCGGCGTGTCCTGAGATATTTTGGGGGGATATGATAAATTTGATTTTCATAGAATTTTTTAACAGAAGCTTAGTTTGGGCACTTCCGCTGAAAATTCCTAAACACAGCTGCTGTTAAAAGCGGAACTCAAAATTTTAATTTTAAAAGGTTTCTCACTCCTTACAACAGGCTGAAAATCACCAATCAATCCTCATTATAATTTATATTATTAAGAGAAGAAAAAAAGTTTTTTTTTTTAGTGAAATTTAGTGTCATTGCAAAGGTCATGACTTAAATTTGTGCCTTTTCAAGGTTTCATATCATTTTCACCGATAGTCAATTTATTATGATAAGTATTTAGGCTGCATTCGAAAATGCTCTTTCTTGAAATACATAATTAAGAAATGACCTTGTATCTTGTCAACTATTGACATTTTTAAAGATATAAGCTCATCTCGATGTTACACTCATCGAGACCTTTCATTTGAGTACCCACATCAATTTTTCATATATTTTATATATTTATATATATTATATATATGTAAAGATAAAAAATATATAAAAAATGCATGTGGGTACTCAAATGAAAGCTCTTGATAAGCGTAACATCAGGATGAGCTTACATCTTTAAAAATATCAATTATTAAGAAATGACCGTATATCTTGAGAACTATTGATCTTTTTAAAGATATAAGTTCATCCCAATGTTATGTTCATCAAGAAAGAGCATTTTCGAATGCAGCCTAAATACTTATCATAATAAATTGACTATCGGTGAAAATGATATGAAACCTTGAAAAGGCACAAATTTAAGTCATGACCTTTGCAATGACACTAAATTTCACTAAAAAAAAAAACTTTTTTTCTTCTCTTAATAATATAAATTATAATGAGGATTGATTGGTGATTTTCAGCCTGTTGTAAGGACGAGCCAAGTATCACTGAGCTCAAACCCCGACGCGGATTTCCGCTACTCGATGATTTACACCCAGATTGGATTTTACAAGGGTAGGATGTTTGCGGTTAAAAAAGTCCGTAAAAAATCTATTGAGATTACGAGGGAAATGAAGAAAGAATTGAAGATAATGCGGGATCTCAGGCATGATAATTTGAACGCTTTTATTGGGGCTTGCACCGATCCGCCTAACATTTGTATTGTTGTGGAATATTGTCCTAGAGGTAGCTTGAAAGATATTTTGGAAAATGAAGATATGAAACTAGATAATATGTTCATGGCTTCTCTGGTCGCGGATATCATTCAAGTGAGTTTTTTTATTACTTATTATTAATGTATAAATATATAATATATATTTTTAGTTTGAAAGTAACGAGGGTTCAAGAAAATAAATTTACATCTTATGAGATGAGTATTGCTCTGTGAATATGAATACAAATAGGCTTATATTCTTCAATTTCACAATTCAATGTTTCCAGGGGAGCGAAAAATTTATTTATCTAAATACACTAAATAAACTTTTACAAAAATCCATTATTCAAATGATAAAGATATTGCTTTAAAATGTAATAAATATTAGTTCTGATTGCGCCCTCGAGAAAAATTACAATAATATTTTTTTACAATTTTTTTAGCTCTTAATAATAATAAAATTCATATTTATCTACCTTCAATATTTTCTCAACGGTCCTATTATACTCGGCACTCCCCTACTTTCTAAAAGCTGTTACGTTGATTAAAATCTTTCATCCCTCACTGTATTAAATATTTTTATGTAATTTAAAAGCCGGTGATAAGATTTGAATTCCTGCAATTAACTATTCTTACATTCTTTCGGAACTGAGATTTTTTTTATTTTTAATTAATTTAATCTTGTCCTTTTTTTGGGAACTTATATGTAAGTATTGAGAGATCCTTGATTTGATTTCTACCTCGACGTAACTATTATCACGCAAATGGTCCAATTTACAAAATTCGAAAAAAAGATCATTTCAAGCTTGAGATGTTGACTTAAAGAACTTGTTACTTAACAGAAAGAATTATTACGGTAGAAAATAAATTTAGTAAACTTGAGAATAAATTTAGTCTTTTTTTTTTGGGATAAATAGAATTTTCTCTTTGAGAAAATCTGTGATAAATTTCCGTCTTTGAGGAATTAGGTGTAATCAGATTGAAAAAAAAAAAAAATGATTTTTGGTTTTTGTATTTTGTTGAAGTATTTTATATACACAAAAATTATCGCTACAATATATATTTTTTATCATACACATATATTCCATTTTTTTTTTTTTTTTTTTTTTTTTTTTTTTTTTAATAAAATTTACAAGCAAACCACTAAATTTTACAATTTTCTTAATTTCCAAATTAAATAAAAACTCCGATCAAGTACTAGATTTACTTTTAAACCAATGATTTTTCCTTGTTTGATTAATTTCGAGTGAACCGATAAAGACTTAAAATATAATATAATAACTCAATTTTAGTAATTTTGTAAAATAAATTTAATTAGTAAAAAAAAATTAATAAAAATACTGATTTTTTATGCCTCTGATATTACACCTAACTTCTCAAGGGTTACATGGGTTTCCTCCGGGAAAAAATGGTCTATTTTCAACATTTTTTTTTTTAATAGAAAAAATGAAATATTTTATTCAAACTTATTACTATCTTGAAGATACATGTTTAATAAGGGATTACTGAAATTTTGAAAAAAAATATTAAAAACTCTGCTAATATGACGTTATTTCCGGCGAGCCCTCGGAAAAAAGATATGTACGCGTGATCAGTAGAACTCCTAGTAGGATCATTTGAAGTGAAAAAAAAAAAGTATGTGCTCTAGTTAAGACTTCAAACTAGATCTTGAACAGAAGAAAAAAAAATGAAAATTGAAATTTTGGCAGAGGTTTTTACAAAAACTTGAAAATTTGGCTAAAATTTCGCGGAATTTTTTTTTAAATAGTTGTAGAATTTAATAGAACATTAAAAAAAAAAAAATCGATTTTTTGAAACCGTCAGAGTTTTACTTATCAAAAAAAAAAATTAATTGCTCACTCCTGATTTCTTCTTTACATTGCAGGGCATGGTGTATCTTCATGAATCAGTTCTTAAATATCACGGTAACCTGAGTACCTCAAATTGTCTCGTTGATTCACGATGGGTGGTGAAGCTAGCTGATTTTGGTCTCCGGGAATTCAAAAAAGATGCTGAGTGTGACCCAGAAGATGTCATGAAGAAATATCAAGGTAAAGTTTCAATACACAAATATTAGATAACAGAATTATAAATTAATCATTAAAAAAACTTATCCACAGGATTGCTTTACAAAGCGCCAGAATTATTGAGATCAACAGCAATAGAAGAACCAACAGTGCGCGATTATCAAAAAGGAGATGTGTATTCATTCGCAATCGTGCTGTATGAACTTCACGGTCGGCATGGACCCTTCGGTATAACAGAACTAACAGCTCCAGAAATTTTGAAGCGGATTATTGTCCGGGATATTGGAGTACCGCCTTTCCGACCGTCAGTCGATCAGCTGGAGAATTGCTTCGACTTTGTACGCGACTGTTTGATCGAATGCTGGGCAGAAGATCCTGAAAGCCGTCCAGATTTTAAAATAATACGGAATAAATTACGGCCCCTGAGAAAAGGAATGAAGCCTAATATTTTCGATAATATGATGGCGATGATGGAGAAGTACGCCAATAATTTAGAAGCTCTTGTAGATGAACGTACAGATCAGTTGACAGAAGAAAAGAAGAAAACCGATGCGCTTTTGTATGAAATGTTACCCCGTTATGTTGCTGAGCAATTGAAACGAGGCCATAAAGTCGAAGCTGAAGGATTTGATTGTGTTACCATTTATTTTAGTGATATTGTTGGATTTACGTCGATGTCTGCTGAAAGCACGCCGTTACAAGTTGTTGATTTTCTTAATGATCTTTATACTTGTTTTGATTCTACCATTGAAAATTATGATGTTTACAAGGTTGAAACTATTGGTGATGCTTATATGGTGGTACGTATTTATTTCTTCTTCACTGAAAAAAAAAAAATTCTTGATTAGAAGGTAAAAAAACAACACTAACGTATTTATATAAAATACATCAGGATTTATTATCTACACGTTATACATTTCATATTTTTTCACTAATCCGATCCAAATTTTTTCATTATTATTTTTTTTTTATTAGTGCAAATTATATAATTTATGTTTTAGGGTCAGTTTGTTTTTTTAAATATTTAACACAATGTGTGAAAATTTATTTCAGCTTCAGAGACAAATTAAATATACTTACTGATGATTTTTAATAAATTTTTCAATCTGAAAGATGCATTGTTAAAGAATTATTTAATTGTTTTAATTAAAGATAAGAAATTCTTGAATCCAAAAAATTTTCTTCGTTCAAAAATGTCTCGTTGATTTTCATCTTTAGTCAAGTTAATTTTTTAACAGTACATAATTGTGAACTTCCAATTAAAAGAAAAAAGTAATTTTATGATAAAACTTTAAAAATATATGATGAAATTACAAGTAACATAAATAAATTAAGTTATTATTTTTAGAATTATTGCGCACTTTTTTATTGATAAATTTGTTAAACGTTCATTAAAAATAGGCCGACCAATAATTTACAAATAAACTAACGAAACAATTATTTATAATTATATGTTCAAAAAAAATGAAATTAAGATTTTGAAAATTTTCTTCATTTCAAATCAATCAGAGCAAATTTTGAATGAAGTAAAACCTAAGCCAAAAAAATTTTCCGTTAAAAATAATTGAATTCTTCAAAAAATCATCATTCATAAAAGATTTTTTTAATTTTGATAAAATTCATTTTTTTGGCCTGTAAAAGGTACACTGAAAAAAAAATTTTTGACTGGAAGGTAAATTTTCTTGGCTCAAAAAAATATTAAGGAAAATTGAAAATTTCTTGAACGAAGTCAAAGTTTCTTAAGCCAAGAAAATTTCTTCTTGCTCCAAAATAATTTTTGCCTTCCTTAAAATTTTCTTGCAGCAAGAAGTTTTTTTTTCTGTGTTGTATTTATTGACTATTATTATACTTTCTTAGCGAAGAAACTTTCAGTTGGTTTTAAACAAATTTATCTTTTCAAAAATAATTTAGTACACTGATAAAAAATTTACCTTGATTCAAAAGAAAGAATCTAGAATCAAGAATACCATTTTGAAGAAAATCATTTTCTTGAGCCTAGAGGAAAAATTCTTGAATTGAGAATAATTTCTTGACTTAAGAATTTTTTTTCATTTTCTGACTCAAGAAAATGATTTCATTCAAAATGGTACTTTTTTTTCAAGATCTTTTTTCTTGAATCAAGTTAAATTTTTTTATCAGTGTAGCTTTTACTTTTAATTCACTGTAGTCATAATGACAACCATATATACTTTGAGAACCACCAACTCTTTTATTTTTCATGAACAAAAAAAGGGTGACCGTGAAATGAATTTATCACAATAAAATTCAAAGTCTATAAATTAAAAAGTAATTTTTGTTTGCTCGATGGTAATATTATTATTCTTTAAATCTATCAAATATATGACAGGAAATGTATTTTTAGATAAAATGTGATAAAAATACTCTGTTGGTTTATTTATAAGCTAATAAAAATCCTTAAGTGGTTTGTCTTGGCTGTCTTCCCTATAAAAATAACATAATGAAACGTGAGAGATAACAAACTACCACTGATAATTCAGTAAGTAAATAATAAAACACATATTTATATACATACATATTTTTTTTTTAGGTCAGTGGACTACCCATCAGAAATGGTATCCAGCACGCTGGAGAAATAGCTAGTATGTCATTATGTCTTTTAGACGCAATAAAGCAATTCACTATTCGTCACCGGCCATTAGAAAAACTTCAACTGAGAATAGGTCTTCACTCTGGACCAGTTTGTGCCGGTGTTGTTGGCTTGAAAATGCCAAGGTATTGCCTTTTTGGTGACACTGTTAACACTGCCAGTCGAATGGAATCTACAGGAACTGGTGAGTCAATATCAATCGACTATGTTGATACATTTGTAATTTATTAGTAATTATCCAAAAAAATTACTATTTTTTCAAGACAGTCTACACAGAAAAAATAAGAAGACACTGGATAATAATCTAGATTATACTGAGTGATATCTAGATTATACTCATTATAATCTGGATTATACTCATTATAATCTGGATTATACTCATTATAATCTGGATTATACTCTTTTTAATCTTGATTATACTTTTTGTAATCTAGATTATACTTTTTGTAATCTTGATTATACTCTTTTTAATCTTGATTATACTCTTTGTAATCTAGATTATACTCTTTGTAATCTAGATTATACTCATTATAATCTAGATTATACTCTTAGTAATCTAGATTATACTCATTATAATCTGGAGTGTACTAATTATAATCTGGAGTATACTAATTATAATCTAGATTATACTCTTTGTAATCTGGATTATACTCATTATAATCTGGATTATACTCATTATAATCTGGATTATACTCATTATAATCTGGATTATACTAAGCTACACTGAAAAAAAAAAATTTTCTTAGTTTAAGAATTTTTTTATTCAAGTCAAGAAGGTGAAATTCTTCAAAATTATTTGCTTGATTCAAGTTAAATTTTTTTTGTGTGTCTATCTAGGCATATATATTTCATTTTCATACAGACATACATATTTATATATGTAAGCGTATATGTAGACATATATTCTATTATCTATTGCAGAATATGTTTGCATATATTTAGCGCAAAAAAAAATATATGTGAAAATATATATTCGCATATATATTTTTTCATGTGGGCCAAATTCTGATAAAACTTTATTTCAACAGCCTTGAAAATCCACTGTAGTCAAGAAACAAAAAAACTCCTGGATAAATTGGGCGGATTCAAGTTAGTAGAACGAGGAATAGTTTCAATGAAAGGAAAAGGAGAGCGCTTGACTTACTGGTTGATAGGCGAAGATCCAATCCAGAGAGCAGAACGCACCAACGATCGATTGGAGCGTAGAAATGGCGTCGGAGGGAAGAAAGCAGTCCAAGATCTTTTAGTCCCAAAGAGTTCTTTGAAAAACAAGTCATTAACGCGCACCACTTTCTTAAGATGCTCCAGCGAGTCGCCTAAGCGGCTCAGATTCTCCAGTTCTGATCAGTTGAACAAAAAGTGTCCCGTTATCAGCAATGAATTGGAGTGTATTGTCGACAGCAGCCCTTGCAAGGGTAAAGGACTCTGTTCCATTCGTTCCAATTGCATGGAAAGCTCGCGATCCTCCAGCAATTCTTGTCCTTGCGTTGAACAATTGTGCGAGTCGGATGACAATCATAAAAATAACATGATTAACAACATTTGTAATGATGAACAGTATTTTAGAAGGGCATTGTACTTCGGTAATAATAAAATCTTGTTAGACGGCAATTGTCGCTCGGCTCCTAGCAGCCCTAGACATGGTTCTATGATTTTGAGTTCCCAAAAAAGAATCGCGCAATCCAGTGAAGAAGTCGATGGATGCGACGCTACGCCATTGATTAGATCGGCAACTTGCGTTGAATGACATTCGTTTGTTGTTTGTTTGAACTTCCGAAAAAAATCACCGGAATTTTTTGTATAATTTTAATGAAGACAACAAACGAATTTTGTCTCTTTTTGGAATTAATGAAGTCACTGCCAAGATTTTCGGAGCCATTTAAAAGTATTAAGAGGCGAAAAACGCCAGTTAGCTTAGACAATCAAGAAGGCTCGTGCTTTTTATCTCTACTCGTATCTTTTTCAAATACTGTTTTGAGACGAGTAAATAAAACATTTAATCAAGTGTCTAGTCAATAAACACTTAAGTTAAATAATATTACTGTAAGCAAGTCCATTAATGTTTAATATTTAAATAATAACTACTTAATATATACGTATGTAATTATCATGTTATAGATAGAAAAAAAAGTACTTACTATTACAGTGGTCTCAAACCTTTGTATTATTTTTTTGTAGTTTCTGCGACTGTAAATCGAAAATGGTGTTTAAAAAAATTTTTTTAGTATGTTTGATGATTAATTTGTCATGTGTTAGATTTGAATGTCATCTAAATCTAAATTGTAATTTTAAAACCTAGAGCACTGCGGAGAGAAGAAATAATGGTTATATTTTCAATGTAAAATGGTAACTATTACTATGTAAGATTGTAACGAGGAATTTTTAAAGGCGAAAATTCCTTGACATATTAATTTTCTCAATTCTTGATAGTGACTTCGGCTATGTTAACATAGTAATTATTATCATTCTACATTGAGAAGAATATTATAACAATCCAACTCATCCCTGTTCTACATAGTTTCATTAATTATCTCCTATACATTCATAATTCAATCAGTAAGGTTATGCATTAATAAATAAATAAATTTATTATGGATTGGATATATATTTAAATTCAATCAATAAGTGAACAAATTAAAGAAAAAACTAAAAACAATCTTAAACTCATTAAATCAAAATGTAATAAATAATTTTTTTTACTTTTATAAAAAGGCAAATTATAAATTTTGATAAAAGCAATTTCAGTTTAAAAAAATTTTAAAGTAATAAAGTTTATTATTAAATGAAAGCAAACTGAAGGAAATGAAAAATTTACTGTAAATTATCGCAATAAGAACTCGATAGCTACTTAATATCTAATTAAAATATTTACTTAAATATTATTGTTGACTTTTGTGCTAGTGTCATGATCAATACCAATATTTCGTTATTATCAATATTTTTTAGTTACATTGTAGCTCATTTATTTAAATTAATGAAATCTATGTAACATAGGACTGAGTAGCATTCTACATAGCTTCAATTTCTAGAAATGATATAGTAGTAATATTTACTCTTTACTTAGTTAAAGTGTAACAGTATAATTAATTACCATAAAAATATGAATGAATTCTATTATACATAGTGTCATTTACAATTTTATTAAAAATGAGGCTAGTTACCGTATAGAATGACAAATATTACTTTTCTCCATATCCATAAAGATTTACTTTTAAAACAATGTAACAATGATTTTAAATTCAGTTACCATTAACATTCCTAAGAAAAATTAATTTATAATTTATTATTGTTATATTAATGAAATATCATTAAAAATTTAATGTAATTAAATAATATCACTGTATTTTATTTATTAACTGTAATTTGATAAAAATATAACTTGATAAAATGTGATCATAAAATAATCTCTAAAATTGATGTTCTAAAATTGAAAGCCTGAAATTTAATGATGTAAAAGATAAAATTAACAATTCGGAATACTTCTTACATCGTTGTATGTACAAATGTACTCTTCCCTTGCTTTTTACTTAATGATAATGATGATGTAGCATAGACGGTGAAATAAATGATGATAGCAATGTCTGTGACTTCTCTTCATATCGAATGTGATGCGACGGTGGTTTATGATATGTTGCTGGTGATTTAGAGTATGGTATGTGGTGTATACACAGGGTGATGTGTTATATTACAACATGTGTCTCACAACGAGAGAAAAGCACCGCTCACGAGCATACAGCATATACAGTAGTAGAGTAGTGAGTGCCGTCTTATTTATGTTGAAGTGGTTGTCGGCCAACTTAGCTTCACTGCCATCATTCAATCTAACTCGGGGATAATTCACGGGGCAGCCCGATTCACGCTGCGAAATCATTTGATATTTGACGTCAGGAGCGATTATCGTATAAACCATTACAGTGTGGATAAACGCCGGTCTTTGGCTCTGCTCTCGGTTTAGCTTCACTTTCTTTGTCTGATGCCCTAAGACAACTGTATACTTTACTTACATTTATTACATACTTATGTATTAGACACATAGTCTTCATTTATATGTGTATAGATCCATAAATACACATTTATATTTATATAAAGATATATGGTCGTCTTCAAAAGTGTTGAGAGCGTATATGACGAATAAGTATGCATGTACACTCAGTTTATTTGTATTTAGTTTGCATGGATAGCGGCGCCGAGACCGGATGTTCAAAATACACACATACTCAAGTTTTTCATCTTTATTATTATTATTTTCTTCAAAGATTAACTTCAAGAATAAAATCTATCAAAAAGTTAGGGGAAATACGTGTAAAAAGACGTTGTCATGCTGATTTTTTATTAATTTTACGGAAAAAAGTAAACTGTAATAAATAATGGTCGATTTGTAATAAGTAATATATACATTTTGGTTATTTTATTCTTATATACAGGTTAATCAATATCGGAATTCATTATTTATCATAATAATAGAGAAATACTTAAAAAATTGATTATATTTAAAATTTATATTCTATTTAAAAGCCTCAGTTATCATTTTATTTTGGCAATTTAATTTAAAATGTTTATTGGATATTAAAATGTATTAATTATAGCGGGCGAAAAATAATTATGTAGAGTGAATAGTACAATTGCAAGTCAAGTATTCTCGAGTATATTTATGCTAACGGACATACGGTTTCTTTTCGGCAGTTTCGTTCTTTGTTTCACATATTTAAACTAATACTGTTTAAAAATTTGTGAATGTGTGTATGTATATACATATACTCGAACTAACATACACAGGATTTAAATTCACATAGACATAAGCATACCGCAACTAATCCACACCAAGTGGCTTTCTCTGTGTCACTTCCATCCACCGCGAAACGCAGTCGAGAGGCAGCTGGGTGAGAAAAAAGGAGTAATATAAAACGGGTCCGTGAATTTCGAATGCCAGTTTAACCGTACACATGTGAGTGTGTGTAAAAATACACTTGTACTTGTATTATATTGTATGTGTAAGGATATAGAGACTGTGAGTTGCCAGCAGAGGAATAAGAGAGTAGGAGAAGAAATCAAAAAGAATTGTAGTAGTAGTAGTAGTAGTAGTTGTATTAGTGTTAGTAGTAGAAAAGGAGGAGGAGCTGTAAAGACGAAAGTGCATGAGAATCTCCATGACGCAACCACGACGTTAAAATCCGGCTGCATCGTCTGCGCCCTCATCTGCTTCGGCAATTAAAAATATATCTTTGACCCATTTTCATTATTTTTAAATTGACGGGGATTAAAATAATACGCTACTAATAATTTCAGCAGACTATGTTACGATGTGTCTTGTCTTTACTCGATTTGAACACCTATTTTTTTTTATCTCTCTTTTATTTTTTATTTTTTTAATAAACGTGTTGTCGGATATCTCGGTCAGCAGAAAATAGTACGGTTATATTGTTTTTTATTTAGTTTATTATTCTTCATTCATAACCGCGATAAATCCATCTCTATTTTAATTTTATTCCCGGTTTTTTTTTTTTTTTTTTTTTTTTTAATAAACTGTATTAAAAAATGGTAAAAAATCACGACTTAATTTTACAGCCCTCTAAAAAGTGCAAATTTATACTTTTTTTTTTTTAATTGAGGTTGATATAAAAGATACACAAGTAAAAAAATTAATTTTTCTGTGCTATTGATTTCAGATAAAAATTGTAGCTTCCATACTGCACACCAACTCCTAAGTCGGATGACAACCTACGATGTGTATCAGCTGATATCTCCTCTATTTGTAAAGTTAAATTTTTGTTTAATACGAAAAAATATTCATAAATACATGTATAAAATAAACTGACAGTATCAATAAGTATTATTAATTTTTAATACCTTAAAAAAATTAATGAAAACGACCTTCTACACGTATTAATTAATTTTCATTAAAATTCATTCCCCCCTTGATTAATTTTCATTAAAAAAAATTTAAAAAGACAGACAGAAGAAGAAATAATTTAAATAAATCAATTAAATATTTTATAAAGTGTTTTGCGCTTTGTCTTAGATAAAATATCTCAATATCTCTGACTTACACCTGTGTCATAAACGTTTTACTCGTTAGTATTTTAACTCTCTGCCCGTGTCTTATTATACAATCCAAAAAAAATCTTCACTTGAGATTTCATTATCTACATACATAACTCTAAAATAAAATAGTATATTATCAATTATCATACAATATAGTTTCATGTATTTATCATTTTATATTTACCTACAAACACTTAGTACCATTAAAGTATCACATAAATTCACAATAAAATTTTCATTTTATTTATAAAATTATTAACGTATACCAAACTTATATTATTTTTAAAAAAACCTATCGTTTTCTCGGATTTATTAAATAAAATATCTGTGTCTATATTTAGTACACCAAAATACCTTATTTTGATATTTTCTATCTATCTCTATTGCATATGACAAGACGTCGTGTATTTACACTGCCCGAATAGATAAGATAAAAACTAAAGCCTTATGTTTAACGTCAACTATTTACATTTTTTATATTCAATTCATACAATTGACTTTCTAGTTTTTTTACTCAATTTTTTTTTTTATCTTCTTTAACAAAGATTATTTATAATCTAACTTTGTAATCAGTGAAAGTATTTCTTCAGTAACAATTAATCCTATTTGGTAAATTAACTAAAAAGTGTCTACAATTTTTAGACACGAGTAATGGAAATTTTCCAGGTATTTGTGTTTTTAAATCTCTTTACAAAGTTTAATCTTCACCACATTTTCTCAACTAATTTCTTCAGTAATTAATTTAATAATTAATAATTCCGATAAATATTTTATATTTTTGTAAGCAATTCAAAAATTTCATTGATAATTTTTTTTTTGTTAAGAATAAATGTTTTCATTATTTCTTCAGTCAAACTTAAGATATTGTGCTTGTCACAATTTCATCTACAGAAGCTATAAAACTCATTATTTGTTAAAAAAAAAAAAAAAGATCATTTTTATAAAGTTCAGAGTCACTTCTATATGTATATCCATTTTGATATTAATAAATTAAAAGAAGAAATATTATGTTGCAAGTAATAGATAAGTAATCGTGATTATTAAGGTTTTAGATTTATAAATGAAATACCCAGTGGTTAACATTCATATATTTAGTCTCCATTGAAAGACTACGTTTTTGAGAAGCGTCTTTACGCTTGAAAAAGTCGGTTTGTACTAACTTAAAAACTAATAGGAAACATTTACCATAAGGTCGAAGCCTCTCCTTAAGAATCGTAAAATTACAGATGTTTTACTAAAAATATATGTACAATTCTAAAAAGTAAAAGAGCCTCTTTGTATGACCCAAGTGTCCGGGGTCATAAAACAGAGGTAGGACTTACTTTTTCCCTTTTGAAAATATTTAAACTAAATATTAAGTTTCCTTAAACATAAAAATCTACACAGAAAAAAAAATTTACTTGAATCAAGTAAATAGTTTTGAAGAATTTCATTTTCTTGATTTGAGTTACAAAATTCTTAAACTAAGAAATTTTTCTTAGTTTAAATAAATTTTACTTGATTCAATAATTTTTCGTTTTGATCCAAGACAATGAAACTCTTCAAAATTATTTTTTGGTTTAAGAATTTTTCTCTTGATTCAAGTTAATTTTTTTTTTTCTGTGTAAGCATTGAGTAAAATACTAAAACAAAATAATTTGTTAACTAAGATTCAATTTTTGTTCAGAGAAATTCAAAATATTACACTGAGAAAATAAAATACTTTTATCCAAATATGAATTTCTTGGCTTAAGAAATTCCTTAATGATCACATTTTATATTGTTGTTTAATTACTAGTTTCTTAATGAAAGAGAATCAATATTTATCTTCGAATAACCGGTAAAAAAAAGAATAGCTTTGTTTGAGTTAAGTAAAAAATTATTTCAATCAATTTAACAAATTCTTGAGCTAAAAACATACATTCTTGAAAATTTTCAAAAACATAAACTCTTGTATCAAGAAAATTTTATTAATAAAAGAAATTTTTCTTCTCAGTGTATAAAAGCATAAATGATTAAAAAATGCTTTTTTTTTTTGACCTTCTAAGCGCGTATAACTCCTTTAAAAAATAATGAAAATAAATTTAGCAGATATTAAATAATTTTTTTTAACAAATAAATTAGGAAAAAAAATTGGCATTTAGAAATTAAAAAAAATTAAAAATCCAATTTTTTAAAAATTATTTTTTGGAACTAATTTTTTTTTAAATAAAATTTAAAAATTCTCTAGTGACTGCTAACTTTAATGTCATTAAAAAATAAATATCCAAACTAATTAATTAATTAGAAACCTACAAATCTAAATTAATATTAACTCGAGTTTCAGCGCCTCTAGTAGCTAAAAGAAGAAATAAAAGATTTTTAATAACACTGAAGTTGACAGACATTAAAAATTTCTTTATAATTTTGTAGCAATTAAATTATAAAAAAAAAAATTAATTAAAAAGTTTCACATGTGAAACTTAATAAAAATTACAAGTGAAAATTTTTGTAAGCATTTTTTTATTGTAATTAATTAGTTAAATAAATTTTTTAAATTAACAGCTGACTGCTAACTTCAGTATTACGATTTTTAATATTTATTTGGCGTTAGAAACTCGAGTTTATTATTAATAATTCAGTGCTGCGCAACATTTGTTTTTTTCCGAAGAAAATAATCGAAATATCTTAAAAAATCGGCCGCTAGTAATTTATAATCTTCAACAAAAATATAATAAATCCATAAAATAAGAAGAATAGCGCACGAATAATTGGGATCTACTGCGCGGATTTAAATCGATCACCGTAACTCGCGGCCGAGTATCCCCGAATACATCCGAGCGAAGATTACCGAACTCAGACGAGGTAAACCGAGCTTCCTATCAGTGTCGTCGCCGTAGTGGTGCGCTCTGAGCGACGATCTGTTGTACTAAAGATCCTAAAAATCATGTGCTGGCTCAGTATCGTCGCGATCCCCGCAATCGCACAGTCAATAAATCGAGGATATATATTTTTGTCGCGTTTTCGTGCAATCCGGATATACTCTGCCGTGGAAAAAATATAAATACATCCACTTAGATTTAAAAATCATTACCTTAAATAAATATTTATCATTTTTGTCACCGATTGTTATTATTATATAATATAAGATATTTATCGGGCAAGTGAGTTTGCTTTTTTGTGACAATTTATGAGTAGATAATTAAAAAAAAAAAAATTAAATTAAACAAGTGAAGAAGAAATATTTAGAATTTTATAATTAAATAATTAACAACACATGAAAGAAGAAGAAAAGAAGAAACAATAATTGTTGAGAAAGGGAAGTTGTTTTGACGAATTGGCGCGGAAGTGGGTACGAGTGCTGGGGAAAGGCAACAAAAAAAGAGGGAGATTAAAATAAAATAAATATAAATATATTCATAATATATATAGGATAATAATAATAAAAAAACAAATAAGGAGTAAAGTGCGTCGTCGATCGCGCGATTTCAACCGTTTCACTTATATCTGCGCTATATTATATATCATTATCTGGATAAGTATGTTTTGTTTTTTACTTTTGCGTACATCGATGTATAATGGTCATTATAATTGACGAATTTATCAGTACTAGTGACGAAAAGTTTTATTCCAAATAAGTTTTGTGCATGAGTTGAGTAATAATAATAATAGTAAAAAAAAAAATATATATATATATATATATATATAAAAAGAATAGTTATGCGGAATCGATAAGATTCTATTATATGTATTGACAACTGACAGTTTTTTAGTGTCGAGTAGAGGTTAAAGGAACAACAGTGCAAGTTTTTAAAATCTGTATAAATATATATGCATATTTATATCTGTATTTATGTTTGTATAATAATGATGTGCTGAACATCATTCTAATTGTGGATTGGATTACCATGCTGGACGCGGCCACATGTCACAGGTAAGCTTTACTTTTGTTTTTCTTTTTTTTGACTACCGGTAATTTGGTAATTTTTAAATGACATTGAAGTTAGCTGTCACTTGACAATTTAAAAATTTTTTTTAACAAATAAATTTCTTCAAAAAAATTAATTTTAAAAAATTGCATTTGTAGTTTTTTTAAATTTCTTAATGTCAATTTTTTTTGCCATAATTTATTCGTTACAAAAATTCTTAAAATTATGAATTATCTGCTAAGTTAATTTTCATTAATTTTTAACTAACAGTCTTTTGAGTTTAAGTTTTGATTTTGAAGTCAGCTGATGTTTTAACATTTTTATAACACTGAAGTTGAATGACATTAAAGTTAGCTGTCACTTGACAATTTTTTAATTTCTTTTAATAAATAAATTTGCTCCAAAAAAATTGCATTTGTAGTTTTTTAAAATTTCTAGATGTCAATTTTTTTTATAAATTTTTTTTTGCCATAATTTATTTGTTACAAAAATTCTTAAAATTATCAACTATCTGCTAAATTAATTTTCATTCAAGTTAGCTGTCACTTGATAATTTTTCAATTTTATTTAACAGAAAAATTTGTTCCAAAAAACTGTTTTTAAAAAATTGCATTTTTAATTTTTTTTAATTTCTAAATGTCAATTTTATTTTCTTAATTTTTTTTGCCATAATTTATTGTTTATAAAATTTTTAAAATTACTAAATTTGTGCTACATTAATTTTCATTGAAGTTGACAGATATTAAAATTTTTTTTGGAATTTTATAGCAAGTAAATTATTAAAAAAAATGAAATTAAAAAGTTTCACATGAGAAAATTAATAAAAATTACCAGTGAAAATTTTTAGAAGCATTTTTTTATTGTAATTGTAATGTATAGATATAAAAACTCGTAACTGCAATTTTTATTTATAATAAATTGATTTATTATTAAAGTCCCAAAAAGTGACAAATCTCAGCTGACTTTAATATCATGTAAAATTTTTTTACACTGTGAGTACAAATTTCCAAAAGTATTTTTTTACTCCTAATTTATTTTTGTGATCAAAAAATGTTTAATTTTCTACTGAATGCAAAATTTTAAATTGTGTAATAATTTTACAATGTGCATATTCAAAATATATTCATAACCAAAGAATACTGTGAGATTCTTGTCAACTTCAGTACAGTATTTATTGAAAGAAATGACAGCTTATAGGAAATAGAATAAGTTAATTGTTAAAATTTTTTTTTATAATATTTCTTCTATTAAACATCTAACCTTAAAGATGTCTGACATTGCTAGCAATCTTTATTATTTATAAGAAATTCTACAGTTGTGAAATTATAATTAATACATTAAATGAAAAATTAAAAAAAATACACGAAAAATTTTATAAAAATCATAAACACATAACAGTTGTCGGATATTTATTGTTTTATAATATTGAATAAACAAAAAATTTGACAATTAGTTCTTTAAGGAAAAGAATCTACTTAAAAAAAAAAAAAAAAAAAAAAAAAAAAAAAAAAAAAAAAAAAAAAAATAAGAAGTAATAGTTAATAGAAGTAAATGAAAAAATGTTATTAATTGCGTAGTCTACATCAGTCAAATATTTAAATGACTCACGCGCAGTTGAATATTATTAAGTATGACTTGATAATTTTTACAACAAAATAAGTATGCTCATAATATGTATTGTTTATTTATGTACGTGTATACTTACACGTTATATGTATGCAGAATATGTGTTGATTTAATATGTATGTATGAGGTATGTTATTTTATTTTATACTAATGTAGTTAAAGTATATCTTTGATAAATTAATCTATGCGCAGCTGAATTTATTTATCGGGGGCAAAAGCGAGAAAGATGTGTACACATTTTCTGTTGCAATGTTTTATAAAGAGGCTGCACGTGGTCATCGAGTGAGATGGAGAAAGAGTAAGAAGTAATATTTGAAGAAATAAGAATAAGAATAAAAGAAGAGAGTGTAAAAGAGAGAGGATGAAACTGAGCAAAGGGCTATTTGCATGTTCATTAAACGAATGAGTTGCGGTCAGAAACACGTGACACGGATTTACGGTAAAAAAACAACACTAACGTATTTATATAAAATACATCAGGATTTATTATCTACACATTATACATTTCATATTTTTTCACTAATCCGTTCCAAATTTTTTCATTATTTTTTTTTTTAATTGGTGCAAATTATATAATTTATGTTTTAGGGTCAGTTTGTTTTTTTAAATATTTAACACAATGTGTAAAAATTTATTTCAGCTTCAGAGACAAATTAAATATACTTATTGATGATTTTTAATACATTTTTCAATCTGAAAGATACATTGTTAAAGAATTATTTAATTGTTTTAATTAAAGATAAGAAATTCTTGAATCCAAAAAATTTTCTTCGTTCAAAAATGTCTCGTTGATTTTCATCTTGAGTCAAGTTAATTTTTTAACAGTACATAATTGTGAACTTTCAATTAAAAGAAAAAAGTAATTTCATGATAAAACTTTAAAAATATATGATGAAATTACAAGTAACATAAATAAATTAAGTTATTATTTTTAGACTTACTGCGCACTTTTTTATTGATAAATTTTTTAAACGTTCATTAAAAATAGGCCGACAAATAATTTATAAATAAACTAACGAAACAATTATTTATAATTATATGTTCAAAAAAACTGAAATTGAGATTTTGAAAATTTTCTTCATTTCAAATCAAACAGAGCAAATTTTGAATGAAGTAAAACCTAAGCCAAAAAAATTTTCCGTTAAAATAATTTAATTTTTCAAAAAATCATCATTCATAAAAGATTTTTTTAATTTTGATAAAATTCATTTTTTTGGCCTGTAAAAAAAGTTTTGATCTATGTATTTTTTTTGAAAATACATAAAAAAAAACAATTAAAAAAAATATTTGATTACCACAATTTTAACAAATTTTCAAAAAAATTTATAAATTTTTTCGAAAATTGTGATATTCAACTTTTTTTTTTAATTGTTAATTTTTTTCTGTACTTTCCAAAAAAAACATCAAAAAAAGATAAAATAGAAATTTTATCCAAAAACATGAGATCCAACTTCGTAAAGCACAAAAGCTATCGAAATCTTCATTTTTTTTCTTTCACGATATTTTTTAACATAAATGCTCCGTAAAAACAAGCAGAATAAAAAAAATAAAAAATGTTAATTTTTCACCTAAATATGGCCAAAAATAGAGTGGACTCCACTAGTAAATAATTATTAAAAAAAGTTCTTGACTGGTGGGTAAATTTTCTTGGCTCAAGAAAATATTAAGAAAGATTGAAAATTTATTGAATTAAGTCAAAGTTTCTTGAGCCAAGAAAATTTTTTCTTGCTCCAAAATAACTTTTGTCTTCCTTAAAACTTTCTTGATGCAAGTTTTTTGGTGTACTCTACTCTGTGTAGTCGTTTAAAGGCGTGCAAATAGTATTCCATTAAAAACTAGCAAATACACAAGATAAATAAATTATTTTTATCCGTCTCTCGTTCTCAATTTGATAATACGGGTAACTTGAGTTTGGGCGTGATCAACAGTAGCACCCACAGCTATTTACTGCGTACTTAGGAAGGCGTACCGCTTGTTACTTATTACTCAACCACCGTTACTACAGCTTCGTGCCACTAATGATTTCTCTCGACTCAATAAGCACAAGATTGCACTTTAAAAGACTAGATATCATGTGACGATAATCATCATCATTTTCGTCATTATCATCATCATCGTCATCATCATAATCATAGTGATCCTTAAATTTTATTTGTACGAGAGTTACATTTTCAATTTTAATGACTTACACTAAAACTCCAAAATTAAAGCACATGAATGAAAATAATTTACAATTTACCGTCTACAACAATAAAAGTAACTCGAGTCAACAAAGTGCATCCGATCGAGTTACTATCTCAAATTTACCCAACCCAGTCTTGACTACACTAGACGAGTAGAGGAGAAGCCCAAGTAAATCAGAGATAAAATTTCCACAAATAACATTGTAAATTCTAAAATATCTACTATCAAACATCTTTATGAAGAAATCATTTTTATTTAAAAATTGCGTAAGCTGTTATTAACGATCGAAAATTTTTATCATTTTTTTAAGCAATGTCATTGTTTGTCGTAATTTTAAGTACTTTTGTGCTATTAATACAGAACATTTGATGCCGATAAAAAAATCTTTTCTATTATATTTCATTGTTAAAAATTTATATCATTTTTTATAACTGTAATTTTAGTGTTTTTTTAAGATATAAACGTAAATTATTACCGGTAATTTAATTTTTTTAGTTTATTTGTAGATTATTTTTGGTCTATTTTTGATAGGAGCGTAGAAAGTTTATCAATAAAAAAAGTGCGAAGGAGTTATAAAAATAACAAATGATTTTATTTATGGTACTTGTAATTTTATTGTATATTTTTATAATTTAATTTCTTTTTTTACTTTCTACAATTGGTAGTTCTTATTTAAAAAATATTAATTAATCAATTTAATTAGAAAGAAAAAATCTCGAATCAAGAAAATAATTTTCGAGAATTTTTTTTTAATTAAGTAAAAAAATTTTTATTCAAGTAAAATTTTCTTCATTTAAAAACTTGATTTAATTATGGTTTTTTTTTTGTTGGCTTATTTTTAATCTATTTCAAAAATTCTATTATTAAATTGCTTTGTATTTTTTTTTTAATTTTTTAAAATTGGTAATTCACAATTGTAACGTCAAAATTTATTTTCACTAAATTCAATTTTTTTATTAGATATCTTATTCAACAATTTCTTTTCAAATTAAGATTAAAAATTTTATCAAAATTTTTCGCTTGAAAAAATATCAAACACTTGAACGAAAAGCTCACTTTTAAAATGCTTTTGCAATTTATTTCAACTAAATACACACGAAGATTAAATACCAATATTATCTACCGATAATGCAATTTATTGTATACCGATATTCGACCTAAAAACCTAGAAAAATGCACTTATAATTATTTTTTATCCAGCAAAATAAACTCCTCAAACTTCTATCAAAGTTACAATTACAATTATTAACTTAATTAACTGATAAAAAAATACTATCACCGCTCCAAGGAGAACTTGGCGCTGTCCTTGACTAAGGATCAATGTGTCGATAAATTTTCTCGAGGTAAACTCTAAACAAATTACAAGTGAATGTAAATTAAATTTTTAGATTTTCTTGTTATAAATATTTTTTTAAATAAAATAAACTTAAAATCATTAAAAATAAATTCTATTGGACAGAACAAAAAAAATCTCAGTCCAAGATTTGAAGTGAAAATGAATGCGCTGAAGGAAATACTTAAAAAGAAGCAATCACAAGGCTTAAAAAGAACTTCATGCAGCTGTTTCAGTGCACTGGGAGCAACCGAGTGCAATGTAAACAGTAAAGGGCTCCGATCGGAACAATGCTTAGGGCCCTGAGCACAAAAGATCTGTTCATAGACAGTAAGCGGATGGAAGAAATAAGTTTAAAAATTTAAATCTACAACAAAGAATCTTAGTGAGGAACGGTCATAAGAAATAAAACAGCCGGGTTTGGATTTACTTTACTATTCCATATTTATAATTCCATATCCATGCTCGAGATCCGATACCAGTTCCAGAGGTTACTTTTATTTACTGGATACTAGATAAGAAGAACAGAACAGTACCCGCACCTTCTTTATGCAGTATAAGTACACTCTCTTCACTATTATATATCTTCTTGTTCTTCTCTACTATACTTATACTTCTACACTTTACTCTTTACTTATTTTTCTCGGACGAAAATAGCTACTGAATATTACGGCACTTTCCTAAGACTAACAGTGAGAACAGTAAACGGGTAACAGCAATAAGCATGCCGCTGTTTTAGATTATCTTTTTATATTTTGTAAAGTAGATATTTTTTAAATTTGGTTATCTAAATTTTGATCAAGTACACTGATGGAAAAATTAACTTGATTGAAGAGATAAATTTTTAAACTGAAAATATTTTTTTTAAGAGTTTGATTATTTTCAATTAAATCAAATTAATTTTTTTATCACTAACAATTAGTTGTAAAATTATTTTTTTAATGGTAAATTAAGAAATATACTGATTTGAACTTTGATTTAATTCAAAAGAAGAATTATGAAAGAAAATGATATCAAACAAGTTAATCATTTTAAATAGAAAAAAATAGTTTTATCGATTTAAAAAAATTTTATTTAGTTAAAAAACTTTTCTTCTTTGTCGATAAAAAATTAATTTCACTTAAAAGAAGAAATATTTTACAAACCAGATCATTTTAAAAACTTAATCATCTTGAATCGAGCAAAAAGTTTGGAAAATCCAAAAGTGCCCGTCTCATAATCTCATTTTTCATAATAAAATTGATTAAAATACCAAAAATACTTAAATCTTTCGCGCTATTGTCCACTCAAAAAAAAAAAGGTACTACGCATGTATTGTAAATGAACCTTATTTACATAGGTATAGATATACAAACGATTAGTAAATTTTTAGTTCATTGCTAATTATAAATAAACTACATTGAATTAGACCGTGATCTTCGAGAGGTCTTAGTTTTAAATCATACTGAAGCGTATAAAAAATAAATGGACGATCAGTTAAGTTTTTCGTCAGTTATCGTGATTACGCCGGTTTCCATACATACATTTGACAGCCGGACGTCCACGGAATAATTTTTTTTATTCGTTTAAAAAGCAAAATTCCTTCTAAAAATGTCATAAGTGTTGAAACTAGTGTTTTTTCATGACATTTATGTGTAAATATTGTTCTACTAGTGCAATAGAAAATAAATAGAGACAATTTGAGTTCAAGAAATCGCTTGATTTTTGTAAGGCGAGTGTAGAGCACAACCTCATACGCTTCGCTTATGACATGCAAAAATTTACTTAATATTAAAAAAAAAAATTTCTTAGAACAAGAACTTTTTCACTTCATTCATGATATTTACATTTTTCAAAATAATTTTTTTTGGTTCAAGATTTTTTGAGTCAAGTTAATTTTTTTTCATCATTTTAGGGATTAATTTTGATCGTAAAAATTTGTAGATCACACAATAAATTTTTCACTAATAAGTACTCAAATTATTGACCATTAATTTTTTATTTTCTTTAAACATAAATTACTAAAAACTTTTTTATATCTCCACATAGAAATTTAAGAAAACTAAAAAAGAAAATATTAAAAAATATTTCCTCAGCAATAATTTATTTGTTTAGAACAAACTAAAAAAGTTTTGAATAAAATCATGAGAAAGACCTAATGTAGGAATTTAATTACTCAAAATCAGTCATTAACAATTAAAAATCTAAAAATCCATTATAAAATCGTGCTCATAAACAGTAAAAATTCAAGTAGATAAAAATGACGAAATAAATACACCAACGTAGACTGGGAAGAATGTTTAAAAAAAAAAACCGTATGGAAACATTTAGTGGTAAAAATGAGTGATAAGAGAGTTAAATTTAGATTCTTTAAAGTGAATTAAGTAAGAATTAAACACTAGAGATAAGTCTTAAAGTCTTTTTAACTTATCTTTAGTTGTAAATCGACAACTCTTGACACAGCGATCGATATCTAAACACCGATGTGTAGATAAAAAATTCTTCTGCTGACTTAATTATCATTTAAAGTAAAAATATACATACATACGTACATACACATACATTAAATCAAACAAAAATATATTCAATTATTAAAGCAACAAAATTATTAAACAATAAATTGTTCGGCGTTAACGAACCTGTCAGTAAACAAAATCCCGTAAAAAATAAAAAAATAAAGGGCTTTGAGTGTAAAATAAGATCCAAGATAAAAAGTGGATGAAAGGGTTGGTTGTGCCCTTTGGGGCCGGTATTCCGGCACCAGAAACCAGAATAAAGATGATACCAGTTTTGGCCCAGGATAAATAAAATCTTAAATAAAAATAAAAGAGTTTAATTTTATTTTTAAACTATAACAAGAGTAAAGCTCTCTCTACTCACTCATATTATATAAATGATGCTTTTGTCTACCGATTATAACGATGATACACTCTAATATAATTTATTATAATACCAGGCTGTCCAAAATACCTCAACACGCCCACTATTTATTTATATTTTTATTTTTCAATCTAAGCTAATCGTTCTCTTTGATTTTCTTCCCAAGAGAAACTTTGTTTGGCCCGGTATTAAATTTATATTGCTCGTTTTGCATCTTATTATATTGAACTGCCCCTTTTGCTTCAGTCGCTTTTTCTCTCTTTTTTTTTTCTCTGTAAGATCCATTTTTTTTTGTATTGTTATTACTTTTATTATATCATAAGCCATTACTAGTTGCTATATGCACACAGTAGTCGTATAGATATAATATATATAAGAGTATAGACATTTACCTTCTGGATCGGCTTTCTCGATCATGCAGAACCCGAGGGAACTCCGGATTCTTATTAATAATTCAACGCGTAACGCTGAGGTCTACGATCTCACAAACTGATTCGATTCGATGATAAAATACTCCGCTTCAACAGGACACACTGAATCATGGGATTTTAGTTTTAAACTTTTTGATTACAGATACTGGATTTTAGATATTTTTTTCGTTAAATCTTATTTTTTTTTATGGCTTTAATTATAATTTCAAACCAATTTTTATTGGCATTCTAATGTTATTCAACGATATTCTGTATTTATAGTCACGTTTCAACAATAGAAATTTTATCTCTCAACTATTAACGCAATTTTATGAACTTGTTGTTAATTTTCTCTCCTAAGAATTTTTTTTAAGCTTGACTCAACAATTACATAAATATTTAACAAAAATTCTAGTCGATTTAAATTTGACTCTTCCGAGAACTCAAGCCATTAAATTTTTCCAATCCTAAGTGTCTTGTGACCTCCCGCCACTGCATCAGTTTTAAAAACACTTGTAATTTCAATAAATTGAACTTCTACATGCGAGAAACAGCAAAAACTCGCCATCTAGCGGCGAAACCAAGCACTAATGGGTTTGGTACCAAATTTTTAGCTCTATTATCCTAAATTGGGTGAAAAAGCAGGAATAACTTTAAAAATAAGTATAATATTAAGATTAAGAGAAAAAGAGGACTCGATCGAAACCGGTATGGATCATCGATCGAGGACGGAAGAGAAGCGGCGAGAGCCGACGGGATCGCGCGTTCGCACGCTCCGGTGGCCGCGCGAAAATGAATGTAACACTCAAACCTCGTGTGCAATTGAAGAAAGAAAGAAAGAGCGAGTGAGAGTAAGCAATGAAAAGAAATAAAAAAATAAATAAACAAACCAAAAGAACACAAATGTACCTGAAAATAAGCACGAGAAAGATATTCGTCTTGTTTTACTTATATATATTGAGAATGGTTCGGTCGAATATATATATAAATATATATGTGTGTATATCTTTTATATGTGAAAACATAAAAGAATGGAATGGGAGAGAGCCGGTTAGTCCTACATGGATCCATAGCTTCTTCCTTTCTTCCACTCTTCTTTAATCCTCATCGTCTTTTTCCTGCCGATGTTCTCATGCTCCCGGAATAGCCTTTAATCTCCTTTTTATTTTTGTTTATTTATTTATTTACTATCTTTTTATTCCTGATCGTTTGCTTCCACCTCCGATCCTTTTTCTTATCCCCGGTATTCTTCTTCTTGAGCTTACATTAGTGTATATCTATAGTATATAGTATATAGAACGACTCAACTCCTTTTTCCTGCTCGTTTCGGTTCAGACAAGACTAAAGAAAGAATAAACGGCAATAAGAAATAAAAGAGATGCCCATTGACGGCTCTGATTCTCTCTTTTTTCTTCCTATCCGTTTAGTAACCGAGATGAGAATATGTATACGACCCTTCCGAGTAGAGTTATCCTTTTAGATCATTGACGCGTAAATTTAACACGCGAAATACTGTTTCTTCCTTTACTTTACTTCCTTCTTTCATTTTTTTGCTCGCCAATCCTTATATTTTGTTTTCTTCCTTTTCATAAGCCCAAATTATTAAATCATCGTGTATGATGTAAACGTGACGAATTCAATTTTTAAACCACTAGTCTTTTAACCTTTTTTTACGAGTAATTTAATTGTATATTTTTTTTTTTTTTTATTTTATTTATAGTAGATCAGATCAGATTTATTACGATTATATATTATTATATCATACACAATACACAAATATATCAATTGAATTTCATTTAACGACATGCAAACACAATTAAGTTTTCTAAAGTTCATTGAAATCAATTTACGAGTCACTGATTGAGTTATTGTTAACGCTCCAAGTCAAAGATCGGCGGCTGATTTATTAGTTCTAATCAAAAGGCACTTCTCTATTTAGTTAGTGTCAGTTTTATTTTATATCAATCATTTAAACTGACATTTCATTTAAATCTGATTGAGTTTTTATTTTTTTAAATTGATAAATTCAATTTTTTTTATAATTTAATTATTGATCAATTTAATTTTTACAATAATCGACTTCTTGGAAAATTTTTTTATTGACTTTACATTTATGTTATGACTTGGAAATTATTTCTATAAATAGCAGACAGTAACCAAAATATCCACAAGACATAAACATCCTGAAATAATATATTCAACCACAAAAATCCCCAATGATCTTCATCAACTAATCACATTAAATTTCAATAAAAACAGCCGTTTAAAGAATAAAGAATGATGAAATGATAAATTTATATGGTATTATATCTTAATCTTGATGTTTCCCGAAAAAAAAATTTAATACAAACATGTATATGAGAAATGATAAAAAAATGTTTACCTACTGTCATGGTGCGTGATTCACTACTTTTAATCCGATTAAAAATCAATAACAAACAACAACCGGTGGATCAATGTACGACATGTGACAGTATTATCATTGAGTATATGAGTAAACAAAACAATCATAACTAACGTGTGAATCGTTTATTTGGGAATTCCGAACGTCTAAAAGTCTATTAATAGATTTTATATGAATCTAACTATTTTATTTTTTTTTCGTGACGAAACTATTAAAAAATTTTCATATTTTTGGAAGATATTTATTATTTCAGTGGATTTTTTTAATAATTTTTGAAAGTATGTAAAAGCTTGGAAAAACTATATGATTTATGAATATTTGCAATTTTTTTGGGTAAAAATTTTTCATATTTTATTAATTTTTTAGTGACAGTAAAAACCCTTCTTCTTTTTCGGCTGCCGAAATGGTAATATTACTATTCAAAATTAATCGGTTTTAGTCGAAAATTGCGTCGTATAGAAAATTATATGCAATTTATTGAGAGTAAATTACTCAAAATTTTTACCTTAAGCGCTAATTTTTTATCCTCAAAGAAGATAAATTGAATATTGCCTTAATCTTTGAAATTTTCCGCTAAAAAAATTTACAAAAATTTAAATCATTGTTTTCAGTCTATTTCTTTTGTCTTTTAAAATTTTTTAAAATTTCGAAAACGTTGAAAAATTGAATTTTCTTGTGCTTTTAATAGATTTTCCGTCATTCAATTATTTTCAAGGTTGAAAATTAGGTATACTTTTAAAATTGAAATTTTTGTTTATAGAAGGTGCTCAAATTTTTAGAAACTTTTTTCAAATGCCGTATGAATATTGTTTAATTAAAATATAGTAGTAATAATTGTTTTGTTTGACTTTTATGAATGTTTAAGTGTTATATATATATTTTTGAGTATGTCAATTTGATAAAAAGTAATTTAAAGCTCGTTGATCTTAATATTCAAAAGAAGTTTAAAAGAATTATAAGTACTCTATTTTAAAATCTCTTAAAATCTTGTGCGAATTCTAAAATAATTTTTATCAAGTTAATTTTTGGAAAGTTATTTAAACACAACATACTAACATATTTTTATACACTGATAAAAAAATTTACTTGACTCAAGAGCCAAAATCTTGAACCAAGAACAAAATTTGGAAAAAAATGATTTTCTTGATTCAAGAGAATAAATTCTTGAAATAAAACAATTTTTTTAGACCAAGAATAATTTCTTAACTCAAAAATCTATTCTTTTCACTTAAGAAAATTATTTTCTTCAAAATAGTAGTCTTTGTTCAAGATTTTGGCTCTCGAGTCAAGTTAATTTTTTTATTAGGATGGAAAAATAATTTTTTGTATCAAATCAATGAAAGTTGAAAATCCAAAAAAATTTTCATTGCTGTATAAATTATTTTATTAATGACTAATCAAAAAAAAATTTATGTTCAAGGTGGCTGCAGTTAGACGTTAAGTCTATTCCAAAGCCAGAAAACAATTGGCCGCGATATGTGCTCGAAATAGCCAAAAGAATCCAATCATCTTCTTGTAGAAGTCAACCTGTCATGTTGTTCAGGTAATTAATATTCAATATATTTATTAAAAAAAAAAAAAAAAAAATATCCATCCTATCATAAATTAAAAAATTATTCGTAAGTGTAATGGTAATAAATAATAAATAACTAACTTGTTATTAAATGAAATTATAAGCAATAAGAGACTTATAAATACATTCTTATCGCGACATACTATTTTAACGACGTTATCTCATTAAACGTCCATCGCACGGAACCGCAAAACATTAATAAGAGAAACTGCATGATTTACGTACGCTAACTTTATTAAACAATTTATTTAACATAATATATTCCGTTGAAATACATTAAAATATTTATGTATAGTACCTATAAATTTTGGTAATTTACCAAAAATAACAAAAATATTTATTTACAAATTATAATTATTTACAAAACAAATGATAATATTTAAAAACTAACACCAAAGTGTTTAATTATATCGAAAAAACAAACTACTGGAAATATAATTAAATATATATAGACGTATACTAAAAGTGAGTCACTAAAGTCTGGAGTTTCATAACAAGCCACCTGTTGCATCGGCCTCATTTTTTTATTATTATTTTTTATTACTCTTCTACGGTATTTTATTTTCTTTTCTCTTGACACGTGATGCCAACCACTTAATATCCTTATCCTTAGCTAAGCAATAAGTAAATATGAAATCAGTAAAGTACTATTTTTATAGAGATACAAAAAAAAAAAACTATAATGATTTCTTTGCAATTTAAATTAACTAAGCAAATAATAACGATACTCGTTTTTTAATTTCTGATATAATGAAATGAGTTGTTAAATAAAAAATCAACAAATAACATTGTCTCTATTACATTAATACAATAACTAAAATTTATTTGATTAAGCAAAACAAAAAAATTATTTTTAAGATAACCGGTTTGAAAATTCCTTGTCTAGAATTCTAACTTCTCTGGGCTGATATTGTATTGAATTTCGCGCTTAGTTTTTCCGCCGATCACTCGATTGTGACCTTAACGGATAACGCGGTTTAATGACGATCGCAGGTGTGAAACCACAGTTAAGAGTTGAGGTTCGATATATATGCTAAGATTTTATTCTATTTCTTTC
>JZSA01003098.1:0-12199 GCA_000956155.1 Cotesia vestalis
AAAAAAAATTATTAAAAGTACGATAAATTTAATTTAGCTCATAAAATTGAAAGCTTTTATTCGAAAACGTTTGTTTGTTTAGTTTGAGCTTATCAGTCTTGTGCAGAAAATAGTTCAGAAACCTAACACACGTGAAATCCACGAGTAATCCAAAGAGACAGGGATAAACTAACGTCGAAGACTGCGACCCGAATGTTTGTGTGAATTTCCGCGAAAACGCTTGGCATTATACCAAAATTAATCGCTAGTCGCTTCTCTGCACATTATAAAATGCTTTGATTTGTTTTTCAAACACTGAAGAAGTAAAGAGTACACTGACAAACAAGAAGTTTCTGTTGAAGAGATGGAAGATGGAAAAAGAGGAGAATGCTTGTATTGAGTTTTCTTTTACGTACATTCTTGGCAGTTTACCAAACATAAACAATCCGCAGTACTATCATTGTATTTACCCACTACCTTTGTCAATTTTACTTGATTTGGAAAACTCGTAGAGAATTAGTAGTGTCTTTATTTTTAATGAAAAATTATATGAATAAATACATGGTAATGATCAATGATTTAAAAGTTGGTAATGAACTACATATATTAAAATAATGTGTGACTTAAGGTAAAAAGACAACAACATGTACATACATATATACAAGTCACGGAAAATTCTTATGCAAATGTTTAACGTTCTGACGTATGGCATGTTTCCACGTCAAACTCTTTTATATCAACGTGTTATTTATATACTAAATTATCGAAATTAAAACGAAGGATAAATGCTATTGAATATTATTATATACGTCTTAGGATAAATGCTTTGATTTATTTTTAATTATATTCTGGTATAAATAATTCGATTGTGCTGCAGGAAAATATTTTTTAATTTTATCAACATTGAAATATAGCTGTTGATAAAAACCAACGCTATTTTTAGATTGATAATCATGTTATTGATATTCAAAACAATTATTTGCTTCATATATTATAAATACATATAGTCATTACATACGCTGTCAAACATAATCATACATGACATTGTATATAATTATGTACCGTATTATGAGTAACCGAACATGATCAAATTACTTAAAAAGATTTTCGTAAGCTTCCAAAAAATATCAAATTCATGAAATTTGAAATTTTTTTTTCAGCAGTCTGCCGAAAATCCAATTTTCAATATTTTCGACTGATTTTAGTTCATTTTATGTATTTAAGCTTCTAGATTAGAATGCTTTTTTATTTTCCCGCTCACATAAGCCAATCAGTTGAAATCGTGGAGGAAGATGACGTCCTTTTTTTCGACGCGGGCGTCTTCATTGTAGTATAACTTCCTCTCTAATGAAAAGTATTATTTGAAATTTGGTTCACATAATCTTGAAATGACAATAAATAAAAGAAAAAAAATTCAAAGTTCTATCTTTTTATTGTTTTTCAAATGTACTGCTTAAAAATCAGACTGCAAATCAGAGAACCCCTTTAACTTGATTCAAAAATAAATTTTATGAGCCAAGAACACCATTTTGAAGAAAATGTGTTTTTTGAGTCAAGAAAAAAAATTCTTGAGCCAAAAAATTATTCTTCGAGTTAACATTTACTACCAAAGATGTCAGTTGATTATAGGTGAATGTTTTTTTGGCTATTTCGAACTACAGCGCCGCCGCGCTGAATATGGTGGGGGACTTTTATTCTATCGTTTGCTTCACACGCTATTCGTCGCTCAATGGACACAGTCTAAGAAGCACTATAATAAACAAAAGTTTTTTTTACAAATTATCGAAAGAATAATTCAGAATATATTTATTTTTATTTAATATTCTAAATTATATAAAAAATTTATTATTTTTTCATAGCTACCTAAAAAAAAAAAAAAAAAAAAAAAAAAAAAAATGAATAAAAAAAACGCCAACAGATGTACATAATACGAGTGAAAAAATATGTCAAAAAATAAATTGGACGGAATAGATTTGTCAGAATGTATCCACCTACACATTAGCCACGTGTCTGAGATAAGACGTATTATATATAGTTAACAACTAAAAAAGATAAAGAAAAAGAGCGAGAAGGAAATAAATTGAAAAGGAAGAAACAGAAAGAGAGAAGAATAAAAAGAGATTCCCAGTTAGGTGCTCGAGGTCGCAAATTGGTCACGGCACGTCTTAGTCGTCCGATCTGGGAACCGAGAACCGAGAAATAGGATCGCCTTAACATATAGTCGTTTGGCAAATAAGGGCGTGACCACGATGCCTGCTTACACGCCCGTCGTCTTAATTACCGATCTAATTGCAACACAAATGATCGCCGTGTCTGTGTGTGCGTGTGTATGTGTGTTCAAACGTCTTTCCTAATATAACTCTATATCTAACGTATAAAATCAAACTTATAACACACAATCACACGCTTGATACTCACATATGAGCACATGTGTACTTACATCATTACATCTACAAACATTCGTACATCCTACTTGTTTTTTAAAACTTGTACTATGTACACTTGACTCTCAAACCTTATCACCGTTAAATCGTCACATGTTTGCTTACTTAACTGTAATTATAATTAAAATTATATTTTTTATTGTTATATTATATTGTATTATATTACATTGCTAGTGTCTATAATATTTTACAAAATATTTGCAGTTATTTTTGCGGAGATAAATTTTTGTCAACAGAGCTAAATATGTTTGGAGATTAATTAGAGTAATAGTAAGTACAGAAGTGGAAAAATTAGTAAATATGTTTGAGTGCAAAAGTTATAGCAATAACAATAACAATTATAGAGGTGGTCATTAACTTGTCACCTGCGGTACGTAAATTAAAACGAGTAATTACGTAATGTAACACTTGTATTTACTGGGATCTATTAATAATGCTTAATATATAATGTTAGATGTTAGTATAGGGTCTGCTGGGTGTAAGTATATATAACTTAGGCAAAAGGGGCTGGTTCAAGGTTAACTGTTTATCTTAAGTTAACAACTTACATATTCATACATATACTCACATCCATTTTACGCACGCTAATACCATGTGGTCAGTCCTTAAATAAACATTCGGGTGCTCTATTTACCGATTAGATGTAATTACTATTCATTCAACCAGCCTTCCTTCGAAAAATATTACTAATTTATACTGTTTCAACAAAGAAAGTTAAGTTATTACGGTCGCTGGAAGTATATAATCGTCAACTTATAAAAATTTTATCAATGTGTGAGGTTAATATCGTATATTTGTAAGTGTAATTTAAAATTTTTTCATTAAATTGCAATTATAATTGATATTTCTTGTATTAAATTTCATATTATTTATAGTAAAAGTTTGTTTTTATATGGTAAAAATTCATATATAACTAATAGGCGCTTTCGCCGCCATATTTGATCTCTGTTAAGATAAAGTTGTGTTTTAATATGTAATTTTTTAATAGTTTAGCTTAATATTTATTTAAAAAATTTTAAATGATAGAAATAAATTTTTTGATGAAATTGTAACACCTCCCTCTCGGGTTCTCAAAAATGTAATGTTCCATTAAAAAAAAAAAAAAAAATAATAATTAAGCGAGTTTTAAAAATTTATAAGATAACCGTGCAAAAATGTTTAACCATTGAATGTACTGTATATTTTATAAATATTGCAACGATCATCAATCAAATCACTTTTAATTTCATTTCACACTTGGATTAGTTGGTGTTTGGTATATTGAACTAGTGCGTGACTTGGGATTTATTATTACTGATTACTTATTACTTATTGCTATTTATATCTTGAAGTATCTGTAGATATACACATGTGAAAAATTAGTAAATATGTTTGAGTGCAAAAGTTATAGCAATAACAATAACAATTATAGAGGTGGTCATTAACTTGTCACCTGCGGTACGTAAATTAAAACGAGTAATTACGTAATGTAACACTTGTATTTACTGGGATCTATTAATAATGCTTAATATATAATGTTAGATGTTAGTATAGGGTCTGCTGGGTGTAAGTATATATAACTTAGGCAAAAGGGGCTGGTTCAAGGTTAACTGTTTATCTTAAGTTAACAACTTACATATTCATACATATACTCACATCCATTTTACGCACGCTAATACCATGTGGTCAGTCCTTAAATAAACATTCGGGTGCTCTATTTACCGATTAGATGTAATTACTATTCATTCAACCAGCCTTCCTTCGAAAAATATTACTAATTTATACTGTTTCAACAAAGAAAGTTAAGTTATTACGGTCGCTGGAAATTTTAATGTAATTCTATCGAGAGTAATGGATAATTGTTGGTGATTCATCATATTTGACTATTCTAAATGTTAAATAAATACTTGGAATTTTATACAATAAACGAAGTTAAATGAAAAAATCATAGTTCATCCAAATTATAAAAATTAAGATAGTTATTTATAGCCGTAAATTGAATTAGTACCTATATAAATGCCTAAATTTAGAACATCGGAACATTTCAAAGGCCGATATCATTGGTTGACGATGTAGTTAATTTGGTAATCGAGTTTTTGATAACATAACAGATAACTATAATGGGTTTAGGTAAAAACTAACAACTAGGAAATACAAAATTCCAAAGAGAATACAATATAATTACTCAAGTTCACGTAAGAAATGATTTATGATTTTCTTAATAAGAATGTAGGCTTCAAGTTGAGCGTATAAACGAACAATAGAGAGTAACAAAAAAAAAACTTTCAATATAATTTATGTTTATAATATATAAACATGAAATAAGAAGGCAAAACAGTAATCATTGTTAACTAAATATAAAGGACAAATCAGTTAAGTAATCCACAGTTCAAGGTCGACAATAACAATAATTATATTGTTCTGACAGAACACAATAAATTTTAGTTTATTTAGTACTTCATTAAGGTGAACATTAATAAATTCTTGAATGAAAAGATTTTTTAGCTTATAAAGTGATGAGGTTTTTAACAAAAAAATTGTTACTTGAAAAAAAAATATCAAGTTCTTTAAGAAAGCGAAAATATTTTTAATTCTTAATTATTGTTTTTGGATAGAAAGTTTGATTATGTATATACTGGTAAACTTGAAAAGAAGGCTAGGAAAAAAACTTATTTTGAAAAAAAGTTGTCATGATTGAGGAATTTTTTGAATTGAAACTCATTTCCTCGGTGAAGAGAAATCCTACATTTTTTAAGGTTTTAGTTGGTGATACCACCGCTAGATGGCCAAGGGGCGTAAGTGTGTTCGCTATTGGTCCCACTGAAAAATTATATATGGTCGGTATAAATGCCAGTGTATGTTAAGGTTCTCCAAAAGATATATAAACAGCTGAAATTTCAAAATTTGGCCGATTGCCCAAACAAAATTCTGTGAATATCAAATAAATCGTCTCACCCCAAAATGTCTCAGGAAATTCCCAAACACAGTTTCTGCACGGAAAAAAAAATAAATTTGAATCAAAAGAAAAAATCTTAAACCAAGAAAATAATTTTGAAGAGTTTCATTGTCTTGGATCAAGGCGGAAAATTCTTGAATGAAGTAAAATTTACTTAAATCAAGAAAAATTTCTTAGTTTAAGAATTTTTTCACAACATCAAGAAGATAAAATCCTTCAAAATAATTTACATGATTCAAGTAATTTTTTTTTGTCTGTTAAAAGCGGAACTCAAAATTCCAATTTTGAAAGATTGCTCTCGGAAATTGAATTTTGGCGCACCCTAATGTATAACCTAGCTTTTTGTTACTTTTCAATATTAAAATTCAACAAAGCTTCCATATATTTATAACTTTCTTCATTGTTAAATTAACAACAACTTTACTAGGATCTTCTTAAATTACTTAAAATTAAACATCTTGAAGCAAGCGCGAAATTTAAAAAATGTATCGATTGAAGATTCTTAATTTAAAATTGCATCACAGTTACCGATTGGAGGTACAAAATCTCAATCCAAGATCCCATAAATCAAGGCTCTAACAACTTTGATATTTCCACCCAATAATCGTTGCAATAATAATCTTAAATGTTTCAGGTGAGCAGAAGGGAGGCGCTGACCGGTGGCGGCGGCGGCCATGCGCCCCGGCCCGCCATCACCGAGCCGCCGCAGGCCTCCCCGTCGCCAGAAGCATTTGCCTGACTACTCAAGGACCCATCATCATCATCACCGTCATCACAATCGTCATCACCGCTACTATCAGCATCACCAGCACCGCCTTCAAATATCAGGTGCTCGCCAAAGTGCAAGAGCGATCTTGCTTCTGCTGCTGCTGGTCTTCGATTCTTGCGTCGCCCAAGTGGAGACGGATGTCGTGGGGGACAAGGCGCTCTTCCAGAACAATACCCTGGCGCCCCTATCTGTATCCACCAGCTCGAGCTCTTCTGGCCTGTCTCTGCAGTCAGATGCTCCAGTCACCAGCAGAAGACTCGCCAGTCGAAAGCCGCAGAATCTTACCGTCGGGTATCTTACTGCCATCAAGGGTGGTCTCAAAGACAGACAGGGGCTGGCAATATCTGGAGCTATGTCTATGGCTATTGATGAGGTATTGTTCTAATTTTTTTTTTTGCTATTAAATTGGCCATCGATTTTTGAGAAAAAATTTTTCTAAACGACTCAAAAGTAGTCATTTTAAATAAATGTTCATACACAAAATTTTTTACTATGTACAGATGATAGATAAATAGATAAAAAATTTTATTTGATCCTGGAGTTCTAAGCTTCTTCAGAACCATCAAAAATACATCAATTTAATAATTTACAAGTATTCATTAAATACATTGTTCGCGATACAATTTGAATGATCCGTGTTAATTAATTATACTAACATATTAAACTATAGGATTAATGGTAATTACACTGATTGCAAGAAGAAATAATGACAAGCTTGTTTAAAACCTTCGAAGTTGTCAATTACTGTAATATCATCTGGTAATGAATTCCAAATTTTTATGACATAAATCAGGAAAGAGTTTTCATAAATAGCAGAATTACTCCTTGATAAACGCAAATAGTCATGCCTGACATCACCTCTCCTTAATGCAATCGGCAGAAATTCTAATTTTGATTTAGATAATTGATTATAAATTAGTTTGATAATGATAAAATAATAAAATAATCATATCATTTTTACGTTTTTTAGCATAATTTTATTTAAGCTTTGAAGAGTAAAAAAACAATTTTATTCTTCAAAACTGCAATTTAGTGAATTTCTTTTGGCCTACTCTGACGTAAGGTCTAATAGTGCATTTGTCACTCTTTTTCTATAGATGTGAAACAAAAAAAATTGTTTTTTATTTTTGACAAATGCACAGAAAAAATATTCCTATCAAATGACATAAAATTAATTATTCAGTTAGCTCATTAAAAAAAAATTTCACACCAAACTAAAAATTTATTTATACGAAATTTTTAAAACTTTCGGTATATCCTTCTGAAAATGATATTGAGAAAAGCAAAATTTCAGCGAAATCGATCAATAAATTTTTGAGTTTCAGCACGAACAACTTTTTAAAATACACTTTCGATAAAATCGCGTTTAAAGTTTCAGAACGAAAAATAACCAGAGTTCAAATACTCTTGAATATGTGCAATAACCCGATAAAGATTTGATATTTTGATTTTTGCTCTTGCCAGTATACTAGACTTAGAAATTTATTCAATATAGACAACTTTAATTTAAGACGAATTCCAACAGGTTATGAGCCCAGTCATTTTCTATCTGAAAAATGTCAGTGAAAATGACAGGAAATATGAGAAGTAACCTGAAAAGAACTCAAAGTTCTCTTTCTCTGGACTCGGTACTTCCGTGAGAAAAAAAAATTGGCGCCGTACTCAGCGGGAGAGGGCAGTGTTGATTTAAACATAAAAGTTAAAGTAAAAAGATTTTTAATCAATATAATTTAAGTAGCCAACAGCTTGAGAAACAGAGAACCTTGTAGTGAGTGGTATCGGTGGGATCGGTGATCGGGAAGCGGCAAAAACCAAAGAGACCTTTACTTGGGCTTCCTTTTATTTTAATTCCGAGCTTCTGCAGCTCTTTCTTACGTGATTTAACTTCTTTTTATCCTCTTTCCTCTCCTCTTTAACTTACTTATTTTTCTCGGTCTTGTTTTTATTCTCGTGCTGGTCCGCCCACGCCCGAAACCCCAAGACCGTGAGAAGAAATCGGTCCTGAGACTGAGACCAAGATCAGGAACCCTACCAACTACCAACCCATACTTCTATCATATACATACTGAATACTGAATACCTTTTACTCAGTTGATGATTCGCCAAGCTGCACGCATGCCCCCTGGCTCGTTCCCACTCTTCACTGACACGTTCTTTATCTTATTCGTTTTCGTTTATATTAATGCGTGGTCTACCCTCTAAAAAATATAATAATAAACGCATAATATCCCCCAACTCTATAAATAGAATTGATACACTTAACTCAGCTTGTTTTTTTTCTTTTTCTTATTCTCATTCTCATTCTTCTGATCAATCTTCACCTATCCGATGTTCTCCACTCTACATTTTGGCAATAAACTTTATCGCTGGCTCGTAGATATTTAAGCAAATAAACGAATAAAAATGTTGTTAAATATTGAGGAAAATCATTGAACCTTGGCTTACCTCTGGTATTGCTATTGGTATCTGTCTAACCAGCTGTCTTGACTCTATTAGTCGCAATTCAACCTTGGCACTGACAGACAACACTCGTGACGATCAACTTTTATTTATATACCTCATTATACAATCGACTCGTTTGTCTCAAAAAAAATAAACAATATTTTTCTATACTTAACTTCACAAGTCAGTGCTATGATACTTTAGTTTTGATAACTTTCGATCTTTATTTGCTTTAGAATATTATGTTGTAGAAAATCAGCTCAGCATTTTGCTAAGCTTCATATGTTCTTACTTGTATAAAAAAAATCATTCGAGTGTTTTGCAAAACTGCATAATTTTTTGCGCTTATCAAAAAATCAGCACTTTGCTGAGCTACATATTTTTCTACGTTGGGGTAAAAATCAGATCAGTATCTTGCTAAGCTGCATATTTTCTTAGGTTGATAAAAAAAAAATGTCAGCGTTTTGCTAAACTGCATATTTATCGCGTAATAACATAAGGATTTGTTGTAATTTAATAAGCTTCATTAACTGTTAATAAATTATTTTTTTCAACATTGAATGATTTAATAAATATTTATTAACAGTTTATGAATCATTTATTACATGAAATTTATTAACAGTCAACGAATATTTGTTTAGATCCTTGAGTAAAATGTGAGTATAAAAATTCTACTTTGATTTTTTATCACTTCATAACTTCAATAGATGGTAGAATTTTATTAGATCAGGTAGATTAGCACTTTTCTTATAGAAAAACGATAGAAAATTTTTTTATTATCAAATTTTTAGCTCACATTGAAAAAAAAAAAAAATAACCTGATTCAAGAGAAAAATTCTCGAATTAAGAAATTTTTATCAAGACAATTAAAATCTTTAAAATAATTTTCTTGGTTCAAAATTTTCGAGCTTTTTCGGCTAGTAGTTGTATTGGTAAAAAACTTGTATAAAAATTTTTTATTTCGATATCTGTTGAAAGAATCAACCAATTTTAATCCGAATTTCGGCATTCAACGCATTTTTTTAACACCAAAAGATAACTTCTTACTTAAAAAACGGTTTGATCAGAAATTTCTAAGTTACGTAATCGCTGATTTTTATAACGGAACGTTAAAGAATAAATATATTAACTGTTAATAAATATACTTTTCTTTCGAAAAATATTTGTTAAAAATAAAAAGTTTCATTTAATAAACGGAGTTGTTTCCAAATAAATAATAAATTTATTACCAGTTAATAAATTTTTTTTTCAGTGCGTCAGTGTGAAAATTAGGTCAACATCTTGAGGAGCTATATATATGGCGCATTTATATCAATTCGAAAAAATTCAAGGGCCAGTTTATTAATAAACACGATTTTTTTTTTATTTATTTACAAAAGAGAAAACTCTGTTCCAACAAAAAAACCTAGGTTGAAGAATTTCTCATGTGTAATTATGATTTACTTAAAAAAAATTTAATTAATGCTCTAAAAAATTAACATTAATCATAATTACAAATAAATCATTAATCATAAATTAAAAAAACAAAGAACAAAAGGATAGTTGGGGTAAAAAAAATAAATAACTTAGTACCACATGTAATCTTAGTGGATAATAATCACCACATTGACTTTAATACAACATCTGTTGTTAAGGATCGTCATCGCAATCGACGACATTCCTCTTGTGGCAAAGTGTCATCAACATTCCGTGCATCTTATTTTTTTAATATTCCGAAGTTTTAAATTTAAATATTATCCATCTCCGTACTTTATTTTACGCGTCTTCATCTTACATAATTATTAAATAAATGGCTTAAATCTAAAAGTTTAATAAAAATGGAAGTCATTGTAATTTTTATTTGTTTTTGTTTGAAGCAATATTTAAAAATTCGGGTTTTCATTCTTATTTGGCTTTATCTTCTCAAGTAATTTCCTGTTGGAGGTAAGGCACGAGAGTACAGAGTCAGAAAGCCGCGAAATGTAAATTGCATCGGTCGTGTGAGAACGTAACAAGCGAGTCTTGTGTATACCTCCAAAGCCCAGAGATAAAAGAGAGAGGGTGGAAAGAGGGAGGAGGATGGAGGATCGAGCAGCAGGAGACGAGGGGGAAAATGATAAAATTTAGCGGGAGAGAGGGCAGAAAAGGGCTTACCGCCAAAGAATATGAGTAACGCCAGAGAAAGAGAGAAATAAAAAAATATTGTTTGTTGGAATTCGGATTTGCATAATAACCGACCGGTAGTGATATCTATGCACGAGCCGGACGTAACGGGTGAGCCCAAGGGAAAGTACACTCGGCATTTGTGTCGACATCATTTTAAACTCTATCCGTGTTATGTATTTAATAGTACCGATAGTTCTGTTAAAACTTATTGCTTTCAGGAATTCAAACTTTTCAATTTGATTTTTCAAGAATTTTGAGGTTTATAAAATTTTTTTTGGGATGAAACGTTTGAAGGATTATTTTTAAAAAACATACAGAAGATTTACTTGGTTCAAAAAAAGAAAATTTTGAAAAGTTTTGTTATTTTTAATAAAGCAGAAAAATTATTGAATGAAGATATTTCTTTTGGCTCTTAAGAAAATTTTATTCGTTTTAAATTAATTTTTTTTATTAATGAGGTACTTTTAACTTTTGATTTAAAGATCATACATCACGGAAAAAAAAAACTCGAAAAATTACAGTTTCAGATTTTAATTATTAATTAATTCAATAAAAAAAAAAATCTATAACTAAAGAAATTATTTTTAAAAATTAGAGTCAAACAGGAAAATTTTTGAATAAATAAATTGTTCTTGATTCCAATAAATTTTACTTATTCAAAAACTTTTCAAAATAATAAAATTCTTAAAAATGATCTCGATTAAAGATTTCTTCTTTTAAATGAAGATAATTTTTCCATCCAATTAATATCAGTAAAATTTATTATTATCTATTTTTATGTCAGATAAAAATAGTCCATATTACAATTCACCCTTTTATTAACTCTTACACTTATATTTATTATACATTTTTGTACTATATATTTAATAATGTAGAAAGACGTCTAAGTATATAGCGTGGGGCACGTATGGCACGCGGACCATTTGCATGCCACTCGCGTATGCTCAGGTTTAACACATTTTATTCCCATTAAATTACATAATACGCGAGTCTGAGTGAAGGCAGTGCGTGTCGCATAATGTTAGACAGGGGACGGCCGCGAATATTTTAAAATAGAATGCCGTTTTTATTTTTTTCGGCTTTCGGCTTCTATCTCACAAGACCAAACTTTAATAAATTGTAAAATTAATCATATGTTATCAATCAGTTAACTAATGAGTTTATTTAATTTTTTTTTTTTTTTTTTAGATTAACAATGATCCAAACCTCTTACCAAATATCAAACTGGTGATGCGATGGAACGACACAAAGGGAGAAACCGTTGAGGCAACAAAGGCGATGATCGACATGATTTGCGAGGGAGTTGCGGCTTTTTTTGGACCCGAAGGAAATTGCTTCGTTGAAGCAATAGTTGCTCAGTCCAGGAACATTCCTATGATTAGTTATGTAAGTTATTATCAATTACATTCATTTCTTATCAATTATTATTATTATTATTATTATTATTATTATTATTATTATTATTATTATTATTATTATTATTAT
>JZSA01003099.1:0-27486 GCA_000956155.1 Cotesia vestalis
AAAATATTAAAAAACAAACACCCACTTCTTCAATCAATTCAATAAAATACAATTGGCACGTAGTTTTTCTCAACCGGTCATTATATGATTATTCAAATTTTTTCACCTATTTTTTTCAACAACAACAATTAATTTATTACTTTAAAAAAAAAAGGCAAGTTAATAAATTGTTTTTGCTCGAGTTAAGCGTTGCAAAAATGTAAGTTGGACTTCGAACACATTAGTTTTATGTATTAAAAATATATACTTTTATCTTTGTTACTTAACAGAGGAAACGATACCAACGTCCCAGGGACACTATACCCAGTAACAGTCACACTTAAATAATTGTAATGATCGTAAACGACCAGTAATCGGACCTAAGGCATTTATTTCGTTGTCAACTATATAGAGCGTACATTTTAACCGCGCAAACTCGTCATACATTAGTACCACTCCGGATGAATATTTATATTTATAAATTAATTTTATTTCGTCAATTTTTAAGTTAGATCAAACGAAATTTTAAGTTTACCGATTAAATTGTATTTTAGAAACAATTGATCTATTAATTAGTAGTTTTTTTTTAATTATATCTTAATTTTCTTGGGAAAACACGAAAACAAACTTTATCAGCACTTCGCCCACGGATGCTGGATTGTTGTTGATATTCAGGTGTATAAGTAAGGGACTGTATAGTAGTGTAAGTGTGGATGTAATGGTTAAGAGGCTATGAACACTTCCAACAGACCGCGTGGGGCATCGACAGCCACAGCAAACTATAAATAGATCGCGAAGGTCAGAGGAATCAGCAGTTTTCATGCAAATGCCTTGTCGATAGAATAATATCTTGTATCGTGTTAGCTCTTTAAGTATCGGCTGCTGCTGCTGAAAAAATTCGTTAGCCAATTATTTTTTTATCTTAGCTAGTAACCAGTAACTAGTTAACGAGTTCTTTTATTGGCTCGCTAGATATATAGAACATAGAACGCTCGTTGTTTTAACTTTCAATACTTTGCATCTAATCTGGAATGGTGGATTCTACGCCAAGGGGGAAAATCTAACTTTACTACGCGGAGAATTGACCCCCGCGCGAGGGTAGTAGTTAGAGAAACTTTCTTTGTCGTGGGTATTTTTTGCGGGACACTCTACACCAAATATTACGGCTTTAAAGTTTTTTATTTTTGATTCTTTCAATTTTTTGAAATTTTATAATACTCATCAATAAACCCTTCTTGTTTTTGACTCATAACTTCTTTAATGATGATCCATATTCTTTATGCTTAAAAAAAAAAAAAAAATAAAAAAATAGTTGTTTTAAATGCTAAACATACAAGATTTTTCAATTTTAAGCTTAAAATTTTTATTTTCAAGTGCATATTTTTATTTTTTTGAATATTTTTTACTACAAACTACTAACTTATTAACAAATTCTAAGCTCGTTCCAGTCGTAGGCCTTCCATAGGGTTCCATGATTCTTGATCCCTCGATAAAATATCCCGGACAAAATAGCCCAGACAAAATATCTTAAATAATTAAATAACTGAGGAGTTGAATTTCAAAAGGGTATCTGTTCATTTTTAATTAATCGAGACAAAAAACTGGTTATCTTCAATTATCCTCTAAATTAAAATAGATGAAAGTCTTGAAGTTAGTCAAAGGTCGAAACTCGCAAAATCGGGCCACGATTCATTATTGGTTAAAATTTAGGCGCGCGCATAGCGCGCTATTCAAATTTCTAGTAAATATTTTAATTTAGCTACAAAGTGCTATCGATTATGAAGCTAGAATTCGATTTTTATTCCGAAATCTTTACAATTCTTGAAGTAATTAATATTAAAAATTTCAAAAAACTGCTCTTTTAATATATGAAAAAATACCTTTTTGAAAATCAGCTCCTCAATTATCACAAATACAACAAAATAAAATCAGTCGATACATAACAACGAATACCACAAAATTAATTGTTATCGAAAAAATAGTTATCAATAATACTAAAACTTATAATATTTTTGAATATTGCAATTGAAATTAAACGTGATTTTTATCTGTGGTTATCTAAAAAATCCGAAAGTTATTTACCATGTTGTGCCCTCTTACCATAGATTTTGTGTGTTTATTTGACATTATTGATCTCAAAGAGATTATTTATATATTTAAATATTCTGTCGCAGTGATCTTTAGTCTCGGGGATATTTTGTCGGGGGGTCAAGAATTCTTATACCCTTCTACAGTTATTATTGCTTTCTCTTTTTTATAAAATGAAACAAACTTTTTTTTTAAATTCTTAGTTACTTTGAAGAAATTTTTACACTGTTTCTCGAAAGCGTAGGTTGCTTTATGAAATTGTTATGATTATTTTACTGGTAGACATTTTTAAAAGTCAAATCATTACAAAATTATCTTAAAAGACACTCCACCATTTTTTTACAGAAAGATGATTTTTTTTTTTTTTTTGTTAATCACTATTCTTATTTAAAGTTTATTGAAAATCATTCTAATCTATCTTCTATAGAAGTATACTGATCATTTAAATATGAGCGTGTTAAAAAAAATAAAATTAATGAAATTTATCTATTCTTAAATTCTTTGAAAACTTTTTCTTATAAGATACTAAAATTTTATCAAAGTAGTAATCATAAAAATTTTACCACAACAACATGATTACGAAAGTAAATTATATAATTTTTACAATCAGCTTCTATTTATTACAATAAAGATCAAATTATGCTCAAATAATAACCAAAATTGTCGAAAAATGTTTTGATTACAGAAAATTTATAAATCCCAATATTATTTTATAGAACTACATAGAAAAAAAATATTTCTTGAACCAAGAAAATTGTAATGAAGACTGAAGTTATTTTGGAGCAAGAATAAATTTTCTTGGCTTAAAAAAATTCAATTTCGTTTAAGAAATTTTCAATCTTCCTTAAGATTTTCTTGATTTAAAAAAATTTACGCTTGACTCAAGATTTTCTTTCTTTCTGTGTAGTGATTTAAAAAAAAATGTATTATATGATTTTAAACTTGAAGAAATAATCACTCATCTAACACACTCTCACAAATGTCTCTAAAATGAAAGAAGAAATATAAGAAGCATATATGTACAAGTAAAGTGTCTCGCGTGTGCAGTAAGTTTCAGCTAAAATACGTTCAATTAACCCTCAATTGGAGCAACTGTTGGCTGGCTAACTCGCAAAGTAACGCGCATTCATTCCCACTAATAAGAAAGCGAGAGATGAGGAAAGAATCTCCTCTTTAATATTTAAGACAACAATATCTTATTTCCTTGAGAAAAATATCTTATTTTAACTTAGTTTGATACCCAGCCTACGTTTAATTTGATCTTCATTAATTTCTTGCAAAAGAGAACCACTTAATACACAACATCGCGGGCAATGATCTTAAACTTTGCAATGAAACTTATTTTTATAATTATTTCTTCAACTGAATACAGTAATGACATAAAAATAGGTATACATACTTGTGTTTATAATTATATTTGTATTTTCCGCTTAATCAAAATAAAGTAAAGATAAGTAAAGTCTTGCGAACAAAAGAAAACAAGAAGTGAAATGAAACGGAGTGGAATTATTAAGTATTTTTAATGAAAACATTAAGAGAACTATATTTAGAACATGACATTAAGTTTAACACCACACTAGTCTATGGTAGCGACGACAAATTAAGGCGATTAGCTTTGGAGCCAAGGTTCGTTAAAGCAACACGCATTCGCATAGTGATCAAACACTCATACTTATATCATACATTTTATATTTTTTCATTATCTTTTTCGTTTTCTCACTCTACTTATATTAAATATATATGCTACATACTATACATTAATTTCATTTTCGTGATATACAAATATTCATCAGTCGCTTAGCTCTATAATACTAATATTAATACATCTGAACTGTGATCAAAAGTATTTAAACATATTATATTATTTAATTCCTACATGGATACATGTAGACGGTTTCTGGTAACGACACATTCTGAGCTATTTAAAGAACAAGTGTTTATTACCCTCAAATAATACGATTGCTATTATTAATTATTTATTATTAAATATTGATATATAATAATTATAACTTGTTTAATAATCGTATATGCTAATCATAGAAGTACTTAAAATAATGTTTTTTTTTTTTTTTTTGTTAATCACTATTCTTATTTAAAGTTTATTGAAAATCATTCTAATCTATCTTCTATAGAAGTATACTGATCATTTAAATATGAGCGTGTTAAAAAAAATAAAATTAATGAAATTTATCTATTCTTAAATTCTTTGAAAACTTTTTCTTATAAGATACTAAAATTTTATCAAAGTAGTAATCATAAAAATTTTACCACAACAACATGATTACGAAAGTAAATTATATAATTTTTACAATCAGCTTCTATTTATTACAATAAAGATCAAATTATGCTCAAATAATAACCAAAATTGTCCAAAAATGTTTTGATTACAGAAAATTTATAAATCCCAATATTATTTTATAGAACTACATAGAAAAAAAATATTTCTTGAACCAAGAAAATTGTAATGAAGACTGAAGTTATTTTGGAGCAAGAATAAATTTTCTTGGCTTAAAAAAATTCAATTTCGTTTAAGAAATTTTCAATCTTCCTTAAGATTTTCTTGATTTAAAAAAATTTACGCTTGACTCAAGATTTTCTTTCTTTCTGTGTAGTGATTTAAAAAAAAATGTATTATATGATTTTAAACTTGAAGAAATAATCACTCATCTAACACACTCTCACAAATGTCTCTAAAATGAAAGAAGAAATATAAGAAGCATATATGTACAAGTAAAGTGTCTCGCGTGTGCAGTAAGTTTCAGCTAAAATACGTTCAATTAACCCTCAATTGGAGCAACTGTTGGCTGGCTAACTCGCAAAGTAACGCGCATTCATTCCCACTAATAAGAAAGCGAGAGATGAGGAAAGAATCTCCTCTTTAATATTTAAGACAACAATATCTTATTTCCTTGAGAAAAATATCTTATTTTAACTTAGTTTGATACCCAGCCTACGTTTAATTTGATCTTCATTAATTTCTTGCAAAAGAGAACCACTTAATACACAACATCGCGGGCAATGATCTTAAACTTTGCAATGAAACTTATTTTTATAATTATTTCTTCAACTGAATACAGTAATGACATAAAAATAGGTATACATACTTGTGTTTATAATTATATTTGTATTTTCCGCTTAATCAAAATAAAGTAAAGATAAGTAAAGTCTTGTGAACAAAAGAAAACAAGAAGTGAAATGAAACGGAGTGGAATTATTAAGTATTTTTAATGAAAACATTAAGAGAACTATATTTAGAACATGACATTAAGTTTAACACCACACTAGTCTATGGTAGCGACGACAAATTAAGGCGATTAGCTTTGGAGCCAAGGTTCGTTAAAGCAACACGCATTCGCATAGTGATCAAACACTCATACTTATATCATACATTTTATATTTTTTCATTATCTTTTTCGTTTTCTCACTCTACTTATATTAAATATATATGCTACATACTATACATTAATTTCATTTTCGTGATATACAAATATTCATTAGTCGCTTAGCTCTATAATACTAATATTAATACATCTGAACTGTGATCAAAAGTATTTAAACATATTATATTATTTAATTCCTACATGGATACATGTAGACGGTTTCTGGTAACGACACATTCTGAGCTATTTAAAGAACAAGTGTTTATTACCCTCAAATAATACGATTGCTATTATTAATTATTTATTATTAAATATTGATATATAATAATTATAACTTGTTTAATAATCGTATATGCTAATCATAGAAGTACTTAAAATCCTCGAAATTTTTAAAATAGTATAATTATAAAGAAGAAATTTTAGATTAGCTGATTTTACAATTCTGATAGCGTTAATAGATGTATAATTATAAAAAATAATTTTGAGAATTTTTCATATTATCTGTTTTGTTAAATAAGTAATTTTTTTATCATTAACTCATGATAAACATCATAAATAATGTTTTTTTTGCTGGAACAAATTTTAAATAATTTTAATTTAATAATTTTTTTTTATATGTATTTTAATTTTTAATTTTGATTAAAATGTTTCAGCTAAATATTTTAATCAAAAATTTCTGTTAAAGTACCTTGAATTCTGCGTTCAAATAATTTTTGATTAAACATTAATAATTTAATTATTGTTTAAATATAAAATAAATCATAAAAAAAATACATTGTTTGCGACCCTGATCAATGAATTTTAATTATACAATAAGAATAATAATATAATTTTATTCAGTTTCAATGTATTTCACCAAATTAATTTTTCTTTCATGAAATGAAAAAAAAAATATAAAAACTAACACCAGCAGCGTATTAAATAACTTGAAATTATTTACGCTAGATGTCGTTTCTCTCAAAAACTAATATATATAAAAAAAATGACGTTTATAAGGTAAAAAAGCGGTAAATTCAAAAATCAACTATGAATATACAAAAATTAAAATTTTGTTTATGTTCACTTAAAAACTTACGCTTCACTTGAACAATTAATTTCAATCTAAAAAACGACAAGCTCATACTACGATAAAAATTACATTTCTAATAATTAACCATTCAAAATAACTTCTTCCAACACGGAAACAAAAATTTCTTGATCAATAACACCAATTTAAAATCTAGCATAAAAAAATCTATAAATAAACTTCATAACAACAAATAAATAAAAAAATAAAGTAATAAAAGAGAATAATAATAACTCAACCCTTGAAATGAGCTTGAAATATCAATAAGACTTATCGAAGACGTGATTGAGAAACCAAGTACCCACGATATAATAAATATATTTATAATTTGTGTATCGCGGATCCATCCTCACATACCAATACCAATACAAAATAAACACATAACTATAAATATAAATATAACTATATAAGAATAAGAATAAGAAGGTAACACACATATACCACAATAATAATAAAAGAGACAAAGTCATTCGGTAAATCTGTTTGGCTTCTACTTGAGGGTCCTCCCGACCACCATGGGGGTTCGGCCACGGAATTAATCTGCGTCGTCGATGCCGCCTGGTTTATCCCCGACCACCATGGAAGATTGGCCACTCGTTATTAATCGCTTTCTATCTCACTCACTCACTCACTGGTTCACTCACTTGGCTTGTTTTTTCATTTATTTTCCCCCATTGCCGATGGCCGAATCAACCTGGTGGTCGCTAAAAAGAGAAAGATATAAATATATATATATATATATAGATATTTAAAGAAATAAAAAAATTGAATGGCGAATCCATGAAGAAATCCCACGGTGCCCGTGAAGATATGCCTTCGACCACCCTGGCTTACTCTTTCTCTTTTCACCATCATCTTCTTCTTTATTTTTCATTTTAACTCTCTTTACTACTACGCTACTCGTAGTACTATACTACACCACCGACAAACAATAAAAACAACAACAACAACAACAACATAATATAATAAACTATATATACTTCACTGTACTACCGTAAATTCTCCCCCTTTTTGTTGCATTCAATATAGCTTAGAAAGAAGCTATGCCTACACTATACCTTTTACCCCCTCTCTGGTGCTTGGTATTAGTAGTAGTTGCGTCCCGCGGATAATCGGAATAAAGAGAAGAGCGCTAGTGTGTAATGCCAATGCCGGTGATTGTAGTATAGTATATATATATATATGTATATATATAGTATGATATTTAGCAAAGAGTAGGATAACGGCGTCGAACTGGCTCGCTAACTGGCGGTCTTTATCTCGGATATATTTAGCCCAACCGATCGCTCCCAGCGACGACCGGTCGAGAACGATCTCAAGAGATCCCACGGTGTCCGGTACGGTCCACCATGGGGGCTACCACCATGCTTGCCCCTCTTTATCTTTTTCTCTGCTTAATCCTTTCTCTTTTCTTCGGACACTTCCTATCGACTGTCTTTGTCAAGTCTTCAGACTTAAGGATCAACTTCTGATATTCACTACGGTACACAATCCCTGACTCCCCTATCTCAACCAAACCAGCCCTACTTTTATGTACTTTTCCGTTTTATAACTACATATTTAATAATCCTCATTGGGGATTTATTTAACGAGCCTAGTTATTGAGAAGTATACTAATTAGTCGAGAAGGGAATAATTGTCTGTGGTTATACGTTAATTAGGTTAGATAGCAACAGTTATCATCGGGTTGCAGTCAATTAGTTAGATTTTATTTAACAGTATTCCGAACTGAAAAATATGAGAAAGTTTTTATTTTAATTTTTACGAATTTTAAATTAGTGTTCATAACAACAAATAAATAAAAAAATAAAGTAATAAAAGAGAATAATAATAACTCAACCCTTGAAATGAGCTTGAAATATCAATAAGACTTATCGAAGACGTGATTGAGAAACCAAGTACCCACGATATAATAAATATATTTATAATTTGTGTATCGCGGATCCATCCTCACATACCAATACCAATACAAAATAAACACATAACTATAAATATAAATATAACTATATAAGAATAAGAATAAGAAGGTAACACACATATACCACAATAATAATAAAAGAGACAAAGTCATTCGGTAAATCTGTTTGGCTTCTACTTGAGGGTCCTCCCGACCACCATGGGGGTTCGGCCACGGAATTAATCTGCGTCGTCGATGCCGCCTGGTTTATCCCCGACCACCATGGAAGATTGGCCACTCGTTATTAATCGCTTTCTATCTCACTCACTCACTCACTGGTTCACTCACTTGGCTTGTTTTTTCATTTATTTTCCCCCATTGCCGATGGCCGAATCAACCTGGTGGTCGCTAAAAAGAGAAAGATATAAATATATATATATATATATAGATATTTAAAGAAATAAAAAAATTGAATGGCGAATCCATGAAGAAATCCCACGGTGCCCGTGAAGATATGCCTTCGACCACCCTGGCTTACTCTTTCTCTTTTCACCATCATCTTCTTCTTTATTTTTCATTTTAACTCTCTTTACTACTACGCTACTCGTAGTACTATACTACACCACCGACAAACAATAAAAACAACAACAACAACAACACTCACGCTCTGGTTGTTCCCGTAATAATTGGTCAAGTGCTGTTGCGTATAGTTTTACAGAATCATACAAATACGCCGCATAAATAGATACATATTTTTCGAAATTTGAATAGTTAAATAATTCGGGTACCGTAAATTTGAACGGCTCTTTTCTTGTGTACTCTTGAACTTTTTCTGTAAAATTTTCATAACTTTGAAGTGGTGGCGTTAATGCTACCACCAGTAAAGAACGGGCTCGTTTCAAAAAATGATTTATATCCAGACAATTCTTTAGCGTATTTAATTCACTCGGTCCTAAAAAATTATTATCATTAATATTGATATTGAAAATTAAATAATAAAAATTTTTGATAATTTAATAAGAACTCATTAATTTATTACAATTAATATTTTTATTTCATGGTGAATTTATTAATAAATATAAATTTATCAATTATTTTCAAAACTTTTAATGTTGGAAAAAAAATTTTTTTATTTTTGACAATGTCAGTTTTAAACTTGAAATTTATAAATTTTTTTGGTAATTATTCACAAGTGGGGTCTACCATTTTAACTCTCATTTTTTTGAACGAAATTTTTTTTGAGAATTTTGATATATTTTTTTTGAAAAAAAAAAAAAAAACGAATATTAAAAAAAAATTTTTACAAATTTTATGATTTTTTAAAAAAATTTATAAATTTTTTAGAAAATTGTGATATTCAACTTTTTTTTTTTAATTGTTCATTTTTTCTATGTACTTTTCAAACAAATATATCAAAAAACGACAAAATAGAAATTTTAGCCAAAAACATGAGAGCCAAAATTTTTTCCAACTTTTCAAGGCAAAAAAGCTATCGAAATATTAATTTTTGAAAGAAGCAGACTAAAAAAAAGTTAAAAAAAGTTAATTTTTCACCTAACTGTGGCCAAAAATAGGTTTGACCTCACTTACAAATAATTACAATTTTTTTTTGTTGAAAAATTGAGATTTTTTTTAGCTATTCTTCATCAATTTTAAGAAAAAAAATATTTGACTGCCCAAAAAATATTACAAATATTATTTTTTATGGATTGAAGAATTAAGAACTATGAGGCTACATAATTATGAAAATTAATTTACCAGATATTTGATAAATTTTTTAGAAAAAAAAAATAGACATGTAGAAATTTTATGAAAATAAAAATGCAATTTTTTAAAAATAATTTTTTGGAACAAATTTGCTTGTTAAATAAAATTAAAAAATGGTAAAGTGATTGCTAAATTTAATGCAATTAACAATTACTTGAATGTCTTATTAATGATTGTTTATAGTAGATATTATATAGAACAAAGTACAATACTAACTCCATAAGTACTTGCTAGCTTCTTTCTGCGAATACGTCATCATGTCAATATAGATCACCATATACTCGCCATTGTCTAACAATCTTTGATTCTGCATCGCGTACATTAATTCTATGAGTGAAGGTGACGGTCCCATAAAAACATAAACTGAAATAAATAATTACAATAAACTTATTTAATAAGACGTTTGATAGAAATATTATGTACTATTGAATATAAATAAAAATAAAAAAAAAAGAATACAAACTTCTCGTCATATTTTTAGTTTCTTGAATCAATTGAAACCAGACATTCTGACAGCAAACAAGTTTATCCTCGCAACATTTGTGTCGGTCCTCAACAATTTTGAAGTGATTTATTGTTAAATTATTATTAACAGCCTGGGTCACCAATTGGTCAGCAACAAGCGACCAGTCCTTTTCGGTGATAATTGAAAATTTAGTCCACCCGTAGTGCAGGAGAAGTGCTATTACTGATTTAGACGCCTGTCTGTCTGGTGGCTCTGTTCTTGCAAAAGTTGGTATTTTTGAAGCTCTGTAATCGGAACATTTCTGAAACAGTAAACATAAACAATATATTATTTCGATTGAAAGATGAATTTATTTTATTTTTTGGATATATTGGAAAATCGAACTCGCTTTGCACGCTTCTGTCGAAATGTTTATTATCGACAATTTAATTAATCACTGAACTTTAAAATATCTATGTTAATTAATAAAGAAACTTTTTTTGCTTAACTGAAAAAATTAATTAACTAAGAAGAATATGTCATATTTCATCAAATTCAGAATAATAAATTTCTTACCGAGAGTACTTTACTAATTTAAACTTGATATAAAATAAAATTTGAATTGATGATTTTAATACAATAAATCTAAGTGAGTATTTTCGTGAATTTTCATAATAGTATTTCAATTTTTGGATTAGCTGTCGTAAAAATAAACTAAATATATATCTTCAATGATCTATATCTTTATTAATGAATCGAGAGATGTTTTGTTGACATTCCTAACAGAACAAAACTATTAAGCTTACAGACAAAATTAATACCATAATTATGCAGTTTTTCAGTTAATGTTTGAAGTTGATAATATTTTGTTGCTATTTTTTTAGTTGAAAATTCAATAAGTTTTCATTACAAATTGCTTCTTATTTAATTTTATTTGAGTAAATAAAATGTAATGATTTTAGCGTTGATTGACTAATTTCATATTTTTCAAGTTCAGTAGAATTTTGATTACGATTATAGAGATGTCAATATATAAAACTAAAAATAATTTTTATTTTTAAAAATCAACTTTTAAAGCATTGAGATAATATTGTTGTTATTTATTATTGCAAATAAAAAATTATAAACGTTCACAAAATCTCTTAAAAATATAATTGCGGATAAATAATGATACTGAAATCAAGAGACTTCTGAATATTTCTGAGATCTTTATAACAATTTAATTTATTATATAAAAAAATATTTTTAAAAATTTGCACTTGTAATTATTCCAAATTTTCACATGTGGAATTTTTTACTCAATATTTTTTCATTATAATTCAATTTTTATAAAAATAAAAAAAATCACCCAATTATTTATTATATTTTGGTAGTATTGACAGTTTTTTTATAATTTACTATTTCAACACGAAGTAGATTGCTGTTAAAACAAAAAAATACTCAGCGTTAACATTTTCCGTTTAAAATAAAAAAATCCGCGAGTTTTATCTATTAAAATCCTTATCTAAAATTTTTCTTACCCTAGTGTCATCAATAATAAACGATAAGTATTTTTAATTCTAATTTTACAATTATTTAAATAATTATCTCATTTATTAGTACAATAAACGTCTGTAGAAAATTGTAATACATAAGTTAAACTGATTGATGATAAATATAAATATAAAAATAATAATTTAAATGGAATGGTCATAAAAATGCCATTAAACATTAATTATCATTTAACGATTGCGGAAAATATCCGTGCATTAATTATTCAATAATCATTAATTACAACAATTACTCGCCGTATGTATACATACACATCTAAGCAAATAAATATAAATAAACAATTAATTTAAATGAAAACAGTAATAAATTTTTCATCCGGTTTTAATGCACACGGGCATTATTCTATTCGGGCGTTTTGCATTTTGCCATTCAAGGATATAAATATATCTATGTATAATATACAATATATAACATAATATGTAATATACGCATGGACATGGAGAGACACAACATAACGTATAACAGAGAGTAGCGCGTCGACTACTATCGCTATTTGTCCGCTGTCTATAAATAGCATCTCGCTGTTGATTTACGAATAAATGAAAGCCGTTGTGAGTATGCGTGGTTACATTACATTAGCTTATTCACTTCACTTATATTACTTGTATTCTTTTTATCTTTATTTATATTACTTGGCCATCTCTGTCCTCTCTCTCTCTCGCTCTTTTTCCACACTTGTATCGGCCGGGTTCTCAATAGTTAACTAGCCGGTCACAAGTGCTATCTCACTTTGCGAGACACGCGCGTGTGTCCAGGATATCGTTAAGTATGTTGGCGTAAGTCCCCTGAGAGTTGTCCACGCGCGCTATACCACTCCAACGCTTTGCATTTACTTTAAATTTTAGCTCCTTCACCAGCTACAACCAACAACCAGTGTGCTAGATGTTAGTAAACCTTAAACAGACAATTAATAACAATTTATAGTCTTTATTCTAACGAAATTGATGATATGGAACAAAAAACAACTTAAAGATACAATTGGAGTTGAAAACTCAGGAATAACCGAACCATTAACACCGAATTTGATATATTTGTTGAGAAATTTAAAAATTTACCTGAAAAATGATTTTTTATACGGATTTGGGACTCGGGAACACTTGGAACAGCGTTTGCGCATGCGCAGTCGTTTTTCATCTTAACTATAGGTTATATTCTACGTCATTTTTATTTTTTCGTCTCCCTAAAACATAAGTAATCATTTGTATTTATTTAATAATTGATTTTTATGTAAATTTCCAACTATGGAACATTTAGAACAATCTTCGCGCACGCGCAGTTATTTGTCAGCTCCACTACAGGTTGAATTTACAGCCGTACTTCTGTATTTATTCCAAAAACATACGAAATTTGATACATTTGTCTTTAAATTTACTGATAAATTTATATTTTGCATAAATTTGAGACTATGGAACATTTGGAACAATCTTCGCGCATGCGCAGCCGTTGCTCAGCTAAACTATAGGCTATATTCTACGTTATTTTTGTTATTTTGTCTCCCTAAGACAAGTAATTAAATAAATTTACTTATTAATAGATTCTTACGTAAATTTTGGACCACGGAACAATTGGAACAATCTTCGAGCATGCGCGGTTATTTGTCAGCTCCACTACAGGTTGAATTTACAACTTTACTTTATTTATTCCTAAAACATACGAAATTTGATACATTTGTCTATAAATTTATCTTTTGCATAAATTTGAGACTATAGAACATTTGGAACAATCTTCGCGCATGCGCAGTCGTTGCTTATCTCAACTACAGGTTATATCTTCCTTTATTTTTGTTTGTACTTCTATTTTTATTCTCAAAACATAACAAATAAATAGTAAACATATTATTTTATTGTATAAAAGTGATAATAATAAATTTTCAGTATTTAACATAATTCCTGAGGAAATAAAAACATCAAAACAGTGCAATAACCAATAAATACACCCATAAAATACTTGATCCACGTCTCTATTACCAGCATATACTTATCCGTATTATCTTAATCTCATAATACCCACATCTATAACCTATACCGCCATTAAATAAAATTCCATGACAATTATACCATGCACCAGTTGTAATAACCTCCATAAAAGTTGACGTTATAACATAAAATTAATTTAATAAAACTCGTAACTCTTGTATGTAACTTACAAGTTGTAACCGACAAAGTCATTGTTAAGTACTTAATTTGCCATTGTGTCATGTCACATAACTGATCTTGAGAACGCGATGATCAAGATGAGGATCGCGATGATAGGAGTGTAATAAAGTCTTAACGTCTGTAACATTAAAGTATTTTGTCATTTGTTAGCAATAAACTGAGCTGCAATAAACCAAGACTATTATACATTAATATAAATATATAGTTACCTTCTCTTTTTACTTAATTATCGTATCGTGGGTTTTAAGCACTTGGTAGTCATATACCCGCTGGTAGTTGTCTTGGTTGTCGTAGTCGTTGTCGTTCTCGTTCTCGTTGCACAACCAACTCTTTCTCGGACTCTCTCAAGGTGGTCTCGTCTAAATATAGCCGACCGCCGCCAGGAATAACACCAACCAGCTAGCCGGCAATGACCAAAGCATCTTGCACACCACGCCTTGTTCTTCTTCATCTTCTTATTCTTCTTCTTGTTCTTCATCATCATCATCTTAATCTTAAATCTCTTTTACAGTCAATTTTTACAATATCTCAAACGTTATTTTTAGGATAACTATATATTTAAATACTTTTGTAAATTATTACCGTGTAGTGAATTCGAGTTGGAGAGTCTAGAGTGTAGATCCTTATTTTTAATTTCAAATAAACTTTATTTATTAATAATTATTAAAACTTCATGGTCAACTTGTTTCTGCTCCACTTGTCTGAGAAATTTGTCATTATCAGGGTTATGTGATTATTTATACTTTGTTTTATTTAAAGTTGCTCTGTTCTTCGTTGTACTCTTTTGATGCTGTCATGATCCATGATAAATAAATTTGTGCATATATTGTCTGTTGTATGTTGAGCGATCATGACTCTCTCTACACTCCAGACTCAACTCTACATGCATAAAATAACAATATACGATATTTTATATACAATGCGTTTAAGTTGTTTGTTAAATTGTAATCAAAGTCTCGACAGATAGATATTATCACAATGTTAAAACTCTATTCTATTATTTTATATTCAATTCAATTCAATTCAGTTTCAATCTCTTGAGTGTTGTAATTAATGATTATTGAATAATTAATGCACGGATATTTTCCGCAATCGTTAAATGATAATTAATGTTTAATGGCATTTTTATGACCATTCCATTTAAATTATTATTTTTATATTTATATTTATCATCAATCAGTTTAACTTATGTATTACAATTTTCTACAGACGTTTATTGTACTAATAAATGAGATAATTATTTAAATAATTGTAAAATTAGAATTAAAAATACTTATCGTTTATTATTGATGACACTAGGGTAAGAAAAATTTTAGATAAGGATTTTAATAGATAAAACTCGCGGATTTTTTTATTTTAAACGGAAAATGTTAACGCTGAGTATTTTTTTGTTTTAACAGCAATCTACTTCGTGTTGAAATAGTAAATTATAAAAAAACTGTCAATACTACCAAAATATAATAAATAATTGGGTGATTTTTTTTATTTTTATAAAAATTGAATTATAATGAAAAAATATTGAGTAAAAAATTCCACATGTGAAAATTTGGAATAATTACAAGTGCAAATTTTTAAAAATATTTTTTTATATAATAAATTAAATTGTTATAAAGATCTCAGAAATATTCAGAAGTCTCTTGATTTCAGTATCATTATTTATCCGCAATTATATTTTTAAGAAATTTTGTAAACATTTATAATTCTTTATTTGCAATGATAAATAACAACAATAGTATCTCAATGCTTTAAAAGTTGATTTTTAAAAATAAAAATTATTTTTAGTTTTATATATTGACATCTCTATAATCGTAATCAAAATTCTACTGAACTTGAAAAATATGAAATTAGTCAATCAACGCTAAAATCATTACATTTTATTTACTCAAATAAAATTAAATAAGAAGCAATTTGTAATGAAAACTTATTGAATTTTCAACTAAAAAAATAGCAACAAAATATTATCAACTTCAAACATTAACTGAAAAACTGCATAATTATGGTATTAATTTTGTCTGTAAGCTTAATAGTTTTGTTCTGTTAGGAATGTCAACAAAACATCTCTCGATTCATTAATAAAGATATAGATCATTGAAGATATATATTTAGTTTATTTTTACGACAGCTAATCCAAAAATTGAAATACTATTATGAAAATTCACGAAAATACTCACTTAGATTTATTGTATTAAAATCATCAATTCAAATTTTATTTTATATCAAGTTTAAATTAGTAAAGTACTCTCGGTAAGAAATTTATTATTCTGAATTTGATGAAATATGACATATTCTTCTTAGTTAATTAATTTTTTCAGTTAAGCAAAAAAAGTTTCTTTATTAATTAACATAGATATTTTAAAGTTCAGTGATTAATTAAATTGTCGATAATAAACATTTCGACAGAAGCGTGCAAAGCGAGTTCGATTTTCCAATATATCCAAAAAATAAAATAAATTCATCTTTCAATCGAAATAATATATTGTTTATGTTTACTGTTTCAGAAATGTTCCGATTACAGAGCTTCAAAAATACCAACTTTTGCAAGAACAGAGCCACCAGACAGACAGGCGTCTAAATCAGTAATAGCACTTCTCCTGCACTACGGGTGGACTAAATTTTCAATTATCACCGAAAAGGACTGGTCGCTTGTTGCTGACCAATTGGTGACCCAGGCTGTTAATAATAATTTAACAATAAATCACTTCAAAATTGTTGAGGACCGACACAAATGTTGCGAGGATAAACTTGTTTGCTGTCAGAATGTCTGGTTTCAATTGATTCAAGAAACTAAAAATATGACGAGAAGTTTGTATTCTTTTTTTTTTATTTTTATTTATATTCAATTGTACATAATATTTCTATCAAACGTCTTATTAAATAAGTTTATTGTAATTATTTATTTCAGTTTATGTTTTTATGGGACCGTCACCTTCACTCATAGAATTAATGTACGCGATGCAGAATCAAAGATTGTTAGACAATGGCGAGTATATGGTGATCTATATTGACATGATGACGTATTCGCAGAAAGAAGCTAGCAAGTACTTATGGAGTTAGTATTGTACTTTGTTCTATATAATATCTACTATAAACAATCATTAATAAGACATTCAAGTAATTGTTAATTGCATTAAATTTAGCAATCACTTTACCATTTTTTAATTTTATTTAACAAGCAAATTTGTTCCAAAAAATTATTTTTAAAAAATTGCATTTTTATTTTCATAAAATTTCTACATGTCTATTTTTTTTTTCTAAAAAATTTATCAAATATCTGGTAAATTAATTTTCATAATTATGTAGCCTCATAGTTCTTAATTCTTCAATCCATAAAAAATAATATTTGTAATATTTTTTGGGCAGTCAAATATTTTTTTTCTTAAAATTGATGAAGAATAGCTAAAAAAAATCTCAATTTTTCAACAAAAAAAAATTGTAATTATTTGTAAGTGAGTTCAAACCTATTTTTGGCCACAGTTAGGTGAAAAATTAACTTTTTTTAACTTTTTTTTAGTCTGCTTCTTTCAAAAATTAATATTTCGATAGCTTTTTTGCCTTGAAAAGTTGGAAAAAATTTTGGCTCTCATGTTTTTGGCTAAAATTTCTATTTTGTCGTTTTTTGATATATTTGTTTGAAAAGTACATAGAAAAAATGAACAATTAAAAAAAAAAAGTTGAATATCACAATTTTCTAAAAAATTTATAAATTTTTTTAAAAAATCATAAAATTTGTAAAAATTTTTTTTTAATATTCGTTTTTTTTTTTTTTTTCAAAAAAAATATATCAAAATTCTCAAAAAAAATTTCGTTCAAAAAAATGAGAGTTAAAATGGTAGACCCCACTTGTGAATAATTACCAAAAAAATTTATAAATTTCAAGTTTAAAACTGACATTGTCAAAAATAAAAAAATTTTTTTTCCAACATTAAAAGTTTTGAAAATAATTGATAAATTTATATTTATTAATAAATTCACCATGAAATAAAAATATTAATTGTAATAAATTAATGAGTTCTTATTAAATTATCAAAAATTTTTATTATTTAATTTTCAATATCAATATTAATGATAATAATTTTTTAGGACCGAGTGAATTAAATACGCTAAAGAATTGTCTGGATATAAATCATTTTTTGAAACGAGCCCGTTCTTTACTGGTGGTAGCATTAACGCCACCACTTCAAAGTTATGAAAATTTTACAGAAAAAGTTCAAGAGTACACAAGAAAAGAGCCGTTCAAATTTACGGTACCCGAATTATTTAACTATTCAAATTTCGAAAAATATGTATCTATTTATGCGGCGTATTTGTATGATTCTGTAAAACTATACGCAACAGCACTTGACCAATTATTACGGGAACAACCAGAGCGTGAGATCGACGAAATAGTTAGTAATGGTACGCTAATCATTCAAACAATAATTCGACGGCACACGTATCAAAGTAAGTCATTAATTATTATTTACTATTATCATAATAAATTTATTTTAAAAATTGACGTTAAAATTTGCTATTTAAGGTGTCAGTGGACAGACAATAAAACTCGACTATCAAGGTGATTCGGAAGGAAACTTTTCAGTTCTTGCACTAAAAAAAGAACATTTTCATTTTATAGATGCTTTGAATTCGTTGCCTGTAAATTTTACGTGTGACTATCAAATGAAACCAGTGGGACTATTTCAGCAGGGTGAAGCTCTAGTGAGTGAGTTGTCTAAATATTATGGTGCGCGTGTGCATTTATTACTTATTTTATTTTATTACCTCGTAGTTTGTGTAATTAGTAATTAATTTAATAAGCCAGTAATCTGTATTGCTAAAAAAATTTATTAATTGTTAATCATACTTGCTATTTATCACTCAGGTGTACAGACCGTCAGAATCGATGGAATGGCCTGGAAAAAATAAACCAGAAGCTGAACCCGGTTGTGGTTTTCTCAATGAACACTGTCCTAAAGATGATACTCATGGTCACAGTATTATCGCAGCAGCAATACTTGCTATTATTTTGTTCTGCGTTGCTGTTATAACAATGAGTATCTACAGAAGATGGAAAATAGAACAGGAAATAGAGGGTCTTTTATGGAAAATAGATCCTAGTGATATACATGGTTATCCCCACCATGATAATCTTATGTCATCACCTAGTAAGGTAAATATTTGTTTATCTTATATATTATTAATTTTTTTATTACGAGTAAAAATTAAATTTTTTTTTAACGTGTCAAAATAGTAAAAATTTTAATAAAATACTAGCAACCTTACAGTCACTATGTGACTGCCGTGACTTGTGAACTATAAATAAATAAAATTTTGCCTTATTAAATAATTAATTTTGTTAAATTGCACTTTTTTAAAGATATAAGTTCGTCCCGATGTTACACTCATCAAGAGCTTTTATTTGAGTACCCACATCAATTTTTCATATATTTTTCATATACACATATATATAATATATATAAATATATGAAAAAATTGATGTGGGTACTCAAATGAAAGGTCTTGATTAGTATAATGTCGGGGTGAGCTTATATCTTTAAAAATGTCAATAGTTCACAAGATACAGGGTCATTTTTTAATTATGTATCTAGAGATAGAGAATTTTCGAATGCAGCCTAAATACTTATCATAATTAATTAACTATCGGTGAGAATGATATGAAACCTCGAAAAGGCACCAATTCAAGTCAAGACCTTTGCAATGATACTAAATTTCACTTAAAAAAAATCGATTTTATCATATGACCACACTGGACACAAAATTTTTCTTATTTTCTTATTAATATAGATTAAAATATAAATAATTTTCTTAGCGTAGAAATTAAAATCACGGGTTAAGTACCCGAGCCAGTCCCCTACGTATATTAAGCTTCCCTGCATTTCTAAACCAGTTATTTCCAATCAATTAAATTATTATTTCATTAGTAAGTCAAGGGGGACTTAATACCGGTATTTTATTACAGATCTATTTTAGTCTTTTTGTTCTTCAATATTCCATCAATAGTTTATTAAAAAAATTTTTTATAGGACAAGTTTCATTTTGCTTTTTTTTTTTTTTTTTGATACATTAATATTATTAATAACTGTTGCTAATAATTAAATTTTATTTTTTTCAGTTAAGTTTAGTTAGCGCGATGTCTTATGAATCAAAATGTGGTGGTCAAGTATTTGCACAAACAGGGCATTATCATGGAGTTATTGTGCGAATAAAAGAACTTAAATTTACCAAGAAAAAAGATATATCACGTGACGTGATGAAAGAAATGCGTGTTTTGCGTGAAATAAGACACGGTAATCTTAATTCATTTATCGGTGCTTGTGTTGAGCCGACAAGAATATTATTAATTACCGATTATTGTGCCAAAGGAAGTCTTTACGTACGTAAATCATTGTCATTGATTATTATTTTTATTTACTTTCTTTATACCCATTTAAACAATCACTTAAATAGATTACTATACTGTGCTATTTCTATTGCAGGATATAATTGAGAATGAAGATATTAAGTTAGATGATATGTTCATTGCATCACTAGTTCATGATCTCATTAAGGTAAATATATTTTTATTTATTTATTTATTAATCAACATACGTCTATCGGCAATATAAATCAATAGAAATTATTTAAAATTAAATAACATTAATTTAAAAAAACTAATTAGAATTTAATTAAAGAAAAAACGAGAAAAACTCTGTGTAGTTTATATTTAAATGAGTAATTATTTTTTAATATTTGACAAAAATGCTCTGAATGTATCACCGTAAAATTCCACTTCACCATTTAAATTGTTCACAAGACTTACTATTCTGTCATGTGTTCTATTCACCCCATAGCTTTTTGTTGACTTATCGCGTACCTGAAAGTAAAAAGGCGCATATTTTTTTTTATTACCAATCGAGTAGTAGACACATTCTACGCTTAAAATTAAAAAAAAAATTGCAAAGGTAAAAGGGCGTATGTCTTTAATTATACGTCCTTTTATTTTTAAGAATTCGAAATTTTGGTGTATAATTTTTTTTTTCGGCTGATTTTCAAAAGAATTTTAAAAATGTGAAAAAAAACTTTCTATGGTAGTATTCCACTATAAAATTTTTTTAAGTTGATTTAATTAATTACGTAATTTTTACTTTAAATTAATCACTCAATTTTTACGTAATTTGTTTTTGATTGATTTATTTTCTATTTTTTTATATCAAATTTTCTATATGAGGCTGTTATACCAACTTTTTTTTTTCACAGATTTTTAAGTTTCAAACAATTTCAAACCGAATGGCAAAAAAAATTTTTTTTATATGCTCTTTCAGCACAAATCCCTATTAACACTTAGCTATACGCCTTTTTACCTCTATGCACTCGTTATAACACTAATAAAAAAACTTGCTTTAATACAAGAGAAAAAATCTTGAATTAAAAAAATTATTTTTAAAAGATTGATCATTTTAGAAGATGGAAAATAGAACAGGAAATAGAGGGTCTTTTATGGAAAATAGATCCTAGTGATATACATGGTTATCCCCACCATGATAATCTTATGTCATCACCTAGTAAGGTAAATATTTGTTTATCTTATATATTATTAATTTTTTTATTACGAGTAAAAATTAAATTTTTTTTTAACGTGTCAAAATAGTAAAAATTTTAATAAAATACTAGCAACCTTACAGTCATTATGTGACTGCCGTAACTTGTGAACTATAAATAAATAAAATTTTGCCTTATTAAATAATGAATTTTGTTAAATTGCACTTTTTTAAAGATATAAGTTCGTCCCGATGTTACACTCATCAAGAGCTTTTATTTGAGTACCCACATCAATTTTTCATATATTTTTCATATACACATATATATAATATATATAAATATATGAAAAATTGATGTGGGTACTTAAATGAAAGGTCTCGATGAGTGTAACATCGGAATTAGCTTGTATCTTAAAAAATGTCAATAGTTCACAAGATACAATAATATATATAATTTTAAAAAACAGATTTTATTTCTCACACTAATTTTTTTCAGGTTGACATAAATGATTTACCACCGCTGTTTTGTCGTCCACGACGCAGCCCAAAATTAAACTCGGACTCACGACAACCTTCACTACTCGCAGGACTGGGTGCTGGTAGCAGAAGACAATCCAGCGTTCCGCGACCCACTGAAGACTCAGTGTCACAATGTGGAAACTCGAGTCCAGTTCCACGTGCTCTTCGCCTGGGAAATTTAGACCGCTCAGTTTTCCAGGATAACATTTCCAGAAGCACTTTAGTAAACACGACCGTAAAAGAAGAATCAGACCGTAAGAAAAACGTAAAAGAAGCTATCGCAAACTTCTTTTCAGATCCTAAGGAAAAAACTCCACGAGTACTGTCTACGATAGCTTCTTCCTCAACAACCAGCGATTATCCGACTCAGCTACTTCGTGAAAAATATATGAAAAATTGATGTGGGTACTCAAATAAAAGGTCTTGATGAGTATAACATCGGGATGAGCTTATATCTTTAAAAATGTCAATAGTTCTCAAGAGACAGGGTCATTTTTTAATTATGTATCTAGAGATAGAGAATTTTCGAATGCAGCCTAAATACTTATCATAATTAATTAATTATCGGTGAGAATGATATGAAACCTCGAAAAGGCACCAATTCAAGTCAAGACCTTTGCAATGATACTAAATTTCACTTAAAAAAAATCGATTTTATCATATGACCACACTGGACACAAAATTTTTCTTATTTTCTTATTAATATAGATTAAAATATAAATAATTTTCTTAGCGTAGAAATTAAAATCACGGGTTAAGTACCCGAGCCAGTCCCCTACGTATATTAAGCTTCCCTGCATTTCTAAACCAGTTATTTCCAATCAATTAAATTATTATTTCATTAGTAAGTCAAGGGGGACTTAATACCGGTATTTTATTACAGATCTATTTTAGTCTTTTTGTTCTTCAATATTCCATCAATAGTTTATTAAAAAAATTTTTTATAGGACAAGTTTCATTTTGCTTTTTTTTTTTTTTTTTGATACATTAATATTATTAATAACTGTTGCTAATAATTAAATTTTATTTTTTTCAGTTAAGTTTAGTTAGCGCGATGTCTTATGAATCAAAATGTGGTGGTCAAGTATTTGCACAAACAGGGCATTATCATGGAGTTATTGTGCGAATAAAAGAACTTAAATTTACCAAGAAAAAAGATATATCACGTGACGTGATGAAAGAAATGCGTGTTTTGCGTGAAATAAGACACGGTAATCTTAATTCATTTATCGGTGCTTGTGTTGAGCCGACAAGAATATTATTAATTACCGATTATTGTGCCAAAGGAAGTCTTTACGTACGTAAATCATTGTCATTGATTATTATTTTTATTTACTTTCTTTATACCCATTTAAACAATCACTTAAATAGATTACTATACTGTGCTATTTCTATTGCAGGATATAATTGAGAATGAAGATATTAAGTTAGATGATATGTTCATTGCATCACTAGTTCATGATCTCATTAAGGTAAATATATTTTTATTTATTTATTTATTAATCAACATACGTCTATCGGCAATATAAATCAATAGAAATTATTTAAAATTAAATAACATTAATTTAAAAAAACTAATTAGAATTTAATTAAAGAAAAAACGAGAAAACTCTGTGTAGTTTATATTTAAATGAGTAATTATTTTTTAATATTTGACAAAAATACACTGAATGTATCACCGTAAAATTCCACTTCACCATTTAAATTGTTCACAAGACTTACTATTCTGTCATGTGTTCTATTCACCCCATAGCTTTTTGTTGACTTATCGCGTACCTGAAAGAAAAAAGGCGCATATTTTTTTTTATTACCAATCGAGTAGTAGACACATTCTACGCTTAAAATTAAAAAAAAAATTGCAAAGGTAAAAGGGCGTATGTCTTTAATTATACGTCCTTTTATTTTTAAGAATTCGAAATTTTGGTGTATAATTTTTTTTTTCGGCTGATTTTCAAAAGAATTTTAAAAATGTGAAAAAAAACTTTCTATGGTAGTATTCCACTATAAAATTTTTTTAAGTTGATTTAATTAATTACGTAATTTTTACTTTAAATTAATCACTCAATTTTTACGTAATTTGTTTTTGATTGATTTATTTTCTATTTTTTTATATCAAATTTTCTATATGAGGCTGTTATACCAACTTTTTTTTTTCACAGATTTTTAAGTTTCAAACAATTTCAAACCGAATGGCAAAAAAAATTTTTTTTATATGCTCTTTCAGCACAAATCCCTATTAACACTTAGCTATACGCCTTTTTACCCCTATGCACTCGTTATAACACTAATAAAAAAACTTGCTTTAATACAAGAGAAAAAATCTTGAATTAAAAAAATTATTTTTAAAAGATTGATCATTTTAAATCAAGAAAAAAAATTCTTTAAGCCAAGTCAATTTTTAGATTTTTATTTAAAAAAAAAATTTTAATTATATATGTACGATGTGATTTATGATTTTAGGGTATGTTGTATATTCACGAATCGTCCGTGCTAGTCTGTCATGGTAATTTAAAGTCTTCAAATTGTGTTGTAACTTCTCGATGGGTACTTCAAGTTTCTGATTTTGGTCTTCATGATATGCGACATTGTGCTGAATCTGAAAGTATTGGAGAACATCAGTACAATCGAAGTAAGATTACTTTAATTTAATACTGACATTAAAAAATATCTAATTATTGCTAATAAAATAAAAATAAAAAAATGGCAGTATCGACATAAAGAAAATAAAATAAAATAATGATTATTTAATTTATTTATTCATTACAGATTTATTTTGGAAAGCACCAGAATTATTAAGAGACCCCAATGCACCTATTAGAGGAACTCAAGAAGGTGATATTTATTCTTTTGCCATAATACTTTTTGAAATAGTCGGTAGAAAAGGACCATTCGGTGGAGTTAGTTTGGAACCCAAAGGTATTTATATTAAAACCCGATACTATTATCATATCATCATTTATAAACTGACAAAATAAATTACAATCAGTTAATTAATCTTAATAATTCACAGAAATAATAGACAGAGTAAAAAAATATCCAGAAGATGATGAGCATCCATTCAGACCCAACATTGAAATTCTTTCCGAGTCTGACGCGGATTGTCCTGACTACGTCGTGAACACGATAACAGACTGCTGGGCCGAGTGTCCTGAATTAAGACCGGATTTCAAGACAATTAGAACGCGTTTAAAGAAAATGAAAGCCGGTAGACATCGTAATATTATGGACCAGATGATGGATATGATGGAGACGTATGCCAACAACCTCGAGGATCTAGTCAGTGAGCGTACGCGCCTTCTCTTCGAGGAGAAACAAAAAACTGAGGATTTACTTCACAGGATGTTACCTAAGTTAGTTTTTAATCAATATATTTTTAGTAGATTTTAGAAAAATCTAACTATTGTATAAAAATAATTAAAATTTTGCTATATTTCGACTTAAGGACGTTCCAAGAAAAAAACCGTTTCCTTAAAATTTTTTGAAATTTTTCGTACTTATACTCATAAGTATTATTCTCATAAGTATAAGTACTTATACTCATAAGTATACTCATAAGTATATCCTCCATACGCAGGAATTTTTTTAAATAGTCCTTGAGGCACTAAATTTTTAAATATTAGCATTCAAAATTTGTATATTTTACATGCAAACCCTATGCTGACCGACGTTCAAGCGAACGTTTTATTAAATATCAATCGTACTTAAATTAGGATTGTTTTAAAAAACTGATAATCATTAATTGAAGATATTTCAAGTATTTTTTATCAAAAAAAAAACATAAACAAGCGGTATTCATTTTTTTATAAAAAATGTTTGAAGTTAGTGACTTTCGATATTTTACGAGAGTGGAAGTAAGTGAGCGATAGTCTATAAAGAGAGGCAGCTATAGTGCGTGAGAAAGAAACCAATAGCCATAACCTATTGGTGTCTTTTTCTTGTCTATGAACGTCCTTAACTCGACGGCCTTAATTTTAATATATTTAATGCTTTTCAAAATTATTTACATTTTTTTTTTTTTAATTATTCCAGACCTGTTGCGAATTGTTTGACTAATGGCATCGGTGTTGAACCAGAAGCTTTTGATTCAGTGACGATCTATTTCAGTGATATCGTTGGATTTACTTCTATGTCTGCTGAAAGTACTCCTTTCCAGGTACATATTTTTTTTTTATTTACCAAAAATTCCTAGATATTTAATAACTGAGTTTATTGATCAATTGTTCCAGGTTGTCAATTTTCTTAATGATCTTTATACTTTATTTGATCGTATAATTAAAGGCTACGATGTTTATAAAGTCGAAACTATCGGTGATGCGTACATGGTGGTATGTAATTTATAACAAAAAAAAATGTATGTATTTATTTATTTCTGATTAATTTAGTAACTATTATTAATTTTATTAGGTGTCGGGGTTACCGATAAAAAATTCTAATTGGCATGCAGGAGAAATAGCTTCAATGTCATTAGAGCTTCTTAACGTAGTTAAACAGCACTCGATTGCTCATCGGCCGAATGATACGTTAAAATTACGAATAGGAATTCATACGGGTACGGAAAATTTATTTAATTTTTTTTTTTACATGAATTTTTTTATGACTGTATTTGTAAAGCAATTTTCTAATGAAAAATTAAACTTGTAGGTCCAGTAGTAGCAGGAGTTGTAGGATTGACAATGCCACGTTATTGTCTGTTTGGAGACACAGTAAACACAGCCTCACGTTTGGAGTCAACCGGTGAACCTCTAAAAATCCACATAAGTGCCCAATGCAAAGACGTTCTAGACAAAATTGGAGGATATATTATCGAAGAACGCGGATTTGTACACATGAAAGGAAAAGGTGACGTGAAAACTTACTGGTTAGTCGGCGCCACTGAAAAAGCTGTGCAAAAACGCGAGGTAAAATTAAATTTTCTATTTCTTTCTATGTAACTAGCACCCTTGCAGTCACTATGTGTGCCATGATCTGTGAACTATAAATAAATGAAATTTTGCCTTATTAAATAATGAATTTTGTTAAATTGCACTTTTTTAAAGATATAAGTTCGTCCCGATGTTACACTCATCAAGAGCTTTCATTTGAGTACCCACATGCATTTTCATATATTTTTCATATATACATATA